>CM069453.1:65977736-66156553 GCA_035610835.1 Ophiura sarsii
CGGATATTAATTTATTTCAAATACGTTTCCCTATGCAGTGGAAGACTCCTTCCCCCTCCCCCACCCCTCCGGGAGGCGAATTTATTTTGAGTTCTACCCTAATTGAGGCATAGTATCAGAAAATTGTTCAAAGTGTCCCAAAAAGAATGTTATTCTGAAGGATATCGGGATAAATTTCGGATTACCCTAGCCCTAATCTTTCTTCATAAAAATCATGGACAGAAGCAATCACTAATCAATGAAAAGCAATTTTTAAAATGACTGCAATTTGTACCCTGCAGGTACGAGACGGACGAAATGAAATGTTTGAGATATAGACCTGCAAAATGGTCGCGGTCTTACTTACCTTCTCTCCATAAGAGTAGACACAAAGAAATTACCAGGCAGACCATCGACCCCGTCATCCGGTAGTGGCATGATTTTCTTACAAGCTGGACAGATCACAGATTTACTAGATGTTGTATCGTGTTCTGTCCATTCTCTCAAACATACCAGACAAAATGTATGTAAACATGGCAGAGCTTTGGGGTATTTTACGGTCTCTTTACAAATACCACATTTAGTCAAGTCTTCTGCGGGTGTAGCCATCGTGAATTCACGAATATTGTGGGATGAAATGGTAGAAATTGAGACGATTAATGGTGAATTTTAGCGATGTATTATAGTGGCGTCACTTCCTACGTGAGCTTACTTACATGACGACCTTTCTGCAATCACGTGATGTGACGAGGTCAAAGTTTCGTCAGTTGGGGAATTCCCCTTGAAAGAGCATTCAGCGGGTGCTGGACTCGATTATTAAATGAATTTGCTCTGTGCACAAAATAGGGATAACAAAAGGCCGAGTCGGAAATTAATGTTTTGTAAATTTAATATACGGTACCTTAAAAAAATAATAATCAGTATATAAATATAACATGAGTGACAATTTTAATTTTGATGTGGTCATTGGGCTTGGCAGCACGTTTTAGACCGATGATCAGATAGCTACGCAGGTCACTTAAACACGATTCTGGGATATAGTAAACTTTCAATTTTCAAAAATGATTGAGTTTATAAATAGTTATGCTTGCAGGTTAAAGATGAAAGATCGACTGCTGGCAAATTAAATTTTGCATGACAGTCATGTGTCAGTTTCATAAAAAAACGCTCTCCCTAGGGTACTCACGTATATTGGCCATACGGGTATGTGCGGCTGTCAAGACACCCTTTTCACGCCTTTCGGCCGCTCCATAAGACCCCCGTTTCATCCACTAGCAGTTCTATATATAAGACCCCCTTTTCATCCATTGGCAGTTCCCTTAGACCCCAAATTCAACCAAGGCATAAAATGTGTGAAAATCTGATGCATTTGAGTTATGTAGCTTCCAATTTTGCCTAAATTCAGTTCATAAGGCAACATTTGGCCTAAAATTCAGTTTATAAGACACAATTTTGTATAAGAACTCAGTTCTCGAAAACCCCAATTCCCCGGTAGTAGGCGACCGTTCAGTTCGGTAAGCCCCTGTTTTGGTGCTCGTTCAGTTCGGTAAGCCCCTGTTTTCAGACTGCCCCGCCGCACACCCCTACCCTCTTCACTATTCCCCGGGCCCGTGCTAAGAGAATCTAAATTAATTTGAAGTGGCGTATACCAGGATTAAAAATGATCACTCTATCTCATCAAAAAGTTCAGAAAATAGATAGGGTAGGGTGCTTGATTATCAAAAAGATGGCCATGAAGAGATTACATCTCTGACGAGCTTGGATATGTCACCGTAATCGCCAATGTTTCCAGTGAAAACACAAATTTAAAAGATCGCTCAAAATTTATCTAGATGATATTCACATTTTATAGTCAGTGTGCATGTAGTGATGTCCCATTATTCCTAATTAATCAAAAGTCCTAGGCATTAACGCAATTGTTCTTACTGTCAAAACTCTTAAATTGCCGTGAGGATTTTGTCATGCACACTTTCCGATTCCAGTTTAGCAACACTTCTTAAGGGCAGTGTCAACCCGGCACTTGTTTCAAAAATTGAATTTCATATTTCTCTATTATTTTATACTTTTATATGCATTCTATCATTACCATCATAAGTTACGGTAGGAGATACCGCATTCAGGGGCGGAAATTTCTTGTTAGGTGTGGGGGGGGTGATAAGTTTTGCCCCTAAAAAATTAAATTGAGCTGGTACCATCCAGGCGGTGCGCAGCACCGCACTCCGAGCTATGCTCGGACAGGGGGGAGTCTGAGGGGGGATGTGCCCCCCTCATAAGTAGAAGAAAAAAAATCAATTTTCAAACTCATTTGGTGCGATCTGGTGTATACTTTTAACCAATATTGTATTGAAAAGCCATCGCTTCATTTTCAATAAATATTTTGTTTTTTATCAATGAACAAAAGAAGTTGAGCATTTTTATACTGATATATTCTTGATTTTAGTATAGATGGTTTAAAAGCTCCAACAGGGGGGAGTCTGAGGGGGATGTGCCCCCCTCAGAAGTAGAAAAAATTTCAATTTTCAAACTCATTTGGTACGATCTGGTGTATACTTTTGACCAATATTGTATTGAAAAGATATCGCTTCATTTTCAATTTTATTTTTATTTTTATCAATGAACAAAAGAAGTTGAGCCTTTTTTTATACTGATATATTCTTGATTTTAGTATAGATGGTTTAAAAGCTCCAACAGGGGGAGTCTGAGGGGGGATGTGCCCCCCTCAGAAGTAGAAAAAAATTCAATTTTCAAACTCATTTGGTGCGATCTGGTGTATACTTTTGACCAATATTGTATTGAAAAGCCATCGCTTCATTTTCAATAAATATTTAGTTTTTTATCAATGAACAAAAGAAGTTGAACATTTTTATACTGATATATTCTTGATTTTAGTATAGATGGTTTAAAAGCTCCAACAGGGGGGAGTCTGAGGGGGATGTGCCCCCCTCAGAAGTAGAAAAAATTTCAATTTTCAAACTCATTTGGTACGATCTGGTGTATACTTTTGACCAATATTGTATTGAAAAGATATCGCTTCATTTTCAATTTTATTTTTATTTTTATCAATGAACAAAAGAAGTTGAGCCTTTTTTTATACTGATATATTCTTGATTTTAGTATAGATGGTTTAAAAGCTCCAACAGGGGGGAGTCTGAGGGGGGATGTGCCCCCCTCAGAAGTAGAAAAAAATTCAATTTTCAAACTCATTTGGTGCGATCTGGTGTATACTTTTGACCAATATTGTATTGAAAAGCCATCGCTTCATTTTCAATAAATATTTAGTTTTTTATCAATGAACAAAAGAAGTTGAGCATTTTTTATACCGATATATTCTTGATTTTAGTATAGATGGTTTAAAAGCTCCAACAGGGGGGAGTCTGAGGGGGGATGTGCCCCCCCCTCAGAAGTAGAAAACATTTCAATTTTCAAACTCATTTGGTGCGATCTGGTGTATACTTTTGACCAATATTGTATTGAAAAGCCATCGCTTCATTTTCAATAAATATTTTGTTTTTTATCAATGAACAAAAGAAGTTGAGCATTTTTTATACTGACAACATATTCTTGATTTTAGTATAGATGGTTTAAAAGCTCCAACAAGGGGGGGGGGGGGGGTCTGAGGGTGTGGGATATGCCCCCCTGAGAAGTAGAATTTTTTTCAATTTTCAAACTCATTTCGTGCGATCTGGTATACTTTTGACCAATATTTTTGATCAATATTGGCTTTTTAAATAGGCAGATAGGCCTATACCAGAAAGAAGTTAATTAGTTACCTCCAAAAGATGGATTCTTAACGTGCATACGCGTATGTATCCTAACCAACGTACAATAAACTCCAAACGTTCTTATGTCCCTCCCTCCCTCTCTTTTTCCTTTTTTTTTCTCCTTTTTCCCCTTGTTTTCTTTCTTTTTTTCCTTTTCCCCCCCTTTTTTCCTTTTTTTTATTGGTAGATGTGAAAAATCAGGGGGGGGGGATGATTACATTGACCACCCCCCCCCCCCAGGTCAAAAAATGGGGGGGGGGGGATAAATCCCCCACCCCCCCCCCCCCCGGGATTTCCGCCCCTGACCGCATTTAGTGTAGTGCACCCATTAGCATGCTGCCGAGTAATAAGTAATGAATAAGAATAGCATCAATGGAAAAGTTAATGGGATGGTAGGATTTAGGCCTACATCTATTTTCCCTTGGAAGAAGTAAAACGGTCCTACACTGCAAAAACTAATGTTAAAAATAACCTAATACCTTCAAAATCCTTGTTTTTGGAGTGAAAATAAACTGTCCGCTAGCGGAC
Source organism: Ophiura sarsii (assembly GCA_035610835.1). Classification (NCBI taxonomy): domain Eukaryota; kingdom Metazoa; phylum Echinodermata; class Ophiuroidea; order Amphilepidida; family Ophiuridae; genus Ophiura; species Ophiura sarsii. Next base: position 65,982,005 of record CM069453.1, read on the forward strand.
CATCTAATTTCAACCCTCACAAACCATAATTTTGAAGTAATTAGGAATCGTATCAGTGTATCTCAAAATATATTTATGATTTATGATCAGAAATGTAAATCGGCAAGAAAAAAACTTTCTAAAAAAAATCATGGATAGAGGTACCCCTGGAAAAGATTACATAATATGCCTTAATACATGTCCAATCTCTACGGTGTTAATTTACACCAGAGGGTGGTAAGATAATATATAACACCACTGATGGTGTTAACTTTTGACACTGAGGTGGTGTAAAGCAGTAACACTGTAGGGTGCTAATTTAATCCCTCTTGGAGTTAATACGGGTCCAATCCCTTGGGTGTTAATTGAAACCTTCTGGTGTTAAAATATTAAAGTTAGATAAGTTCAAGTACTTGTAAATAAAAGGCTTGCAAATAAAATATTTCACTGTTCAACAGTTCAAATTTATTAAAACTTTAAAGTTGTTGTGAATTAATGTTCTTACATGTGTGGAATAATGACACCCATTGGAGTTATTCTTACACCAGACTTAACACCAGAAACCCAACTTTATGTGCAGTGTTACATTTGTAAAACTCTAGTCTTTGCAGTAACCAAGTGGTGTTAATTTAACACCAAGACGCTTAACACCAACTAAGTGTTGCACATTTAACACCAGAGTTTTTGGAGTGTATAGGTGTTATGTATTTCAACATTTTTTCTATCCAGAAAAAAAATGTCGTAAGGCCATCAGTCCCTGGTGTTTTGTCGTAAGGCCATCAGTCCCTGGTGTTTTGTCGTAAGGCCATCAGTCCCTGGTGTTATGTTATTGAAAAAGACTCTTCAGTACTACTTTACATTCTTCCTCGTTTAATAAACCTTCACAGCTCTGACAGTCAATCAGATATTGTAGTTATCTTCCTCTTTAAAAAAATAAATGGTCATTTTCATAAATACAGCGACCTTCCTGAAATATAAAATCATTCAGCGAACTATTTGTCTTTCTCCATAATATCCTTTAGATTTTCAATAACTGCATTTATATCAACTTTAAGACATCAACTTTTTATTTTATTTGTATAGGTCTAGTTCTTTTGAGGTTTTCTGTCAAGTTTGAAAAATACAAAAATTGTGGGGTTTTTTCACCTTGGTTGATGATTCAATTCTTCAGTAATCGATTATTTTTGTGTCTTATACTCTTTTTCTATACAAGCAATATCCATGTTTAACTCTTGTAACTTTTTTGCACACATCTTATTTAAGCTAAAGAAGTACCAACAAAATAACTTTGTTCGGGGTACAATGGTTTTTAATTTATCTACTCTAAACTTGTAACATATTGAGCCATATAATGTTACACTCTTGGAAAAAGGGTGCTTCGTGGGTTCTTGGCTGTCCGGTATATGGAACCCTCCGGTTTAAAGGTTCTTTTAATTTAAAGAACCCAAAAAACTTCTGTAGAGAACCTTTAAAGGTTCTTTTTGGAACTTTTTTGAACCTTTAAAGGTTCTATAAAGGGTTCCATATACGGGACAGCCAAGAACCCCTGAAGCACCCTTTTTTCTTAGAGTGTATGTATAGTTATATGTCACTCCCATCAGTGACTTTCATCCAATCATTATTGTGATAACTAATATTGGCATAGATCCCAGTCATACTTCTATGACTCACCTAACTTGGTACAATGTTTTAACAGTGTTAAAACACTCTCTCTACTAACTTACAGTCAGTCTTTACTTGAACTACACACCAATAAAGATGCTTTAAATGGCACATCTTGTCTCTAGTCATTTTATTATTCTGCATACAATATCAGGATATTACAAAAGTAAAGAAGATCTACCATTGCACAAGTCAATGAGACATGTCTGTACTGTCAAACCATGATCACGCAATAATAACACTGCGTCAAACCATGATCACGCAATAATAACACACCATCGCAAAAGTCACAGATGTGAACGTAGATAAGCCATTATAGACATTCATAACATTATAAGTTACTAGGCGGTCACCCGGGGTTTGTCGGTTCTCGGGTTTGGGCGGTCACCCGGGGTTTTTCGGTTCTCGGGTTTGGTGGTTTGTAGAATGCATGCATAAAGCCCGATCGGACAAACTTTGAAAATTCGACCCTTAGACGACCTTTGACCCTGGACGACCCAAGAAAAGCAAAGCCGTTTTATTTTTTCCACGCTCGACTCGTATTCGGGCTTCCCGTCACCGAGTTTAAGCCCGATCGGACAAACTTTGAAAAGTCGACCCCTAGACGACCTTTGACCCCGGAAGACACGACAAACGCTAACCCGTTTTATTTTTGCCACACTCGCCTCGCATCGAGCATTGTGATCACCGAGTTTAAGCACGATCCGACCAACTTCAAAAAGTTGACCCCTAGATGACCTTTGACCTTTGACCCCGGACGACCCAAGAAAAGCAAAGCCGGTTGATTTTTTCCACGCTCGACTCGCATTCGGGCTTCCCGTCACCGAGTTTAAGCCCGATCGGACAAACTTTGAAAATTCGACCCCTAGACGACCTTTGACCCCGGAAGACCCGACAAACGCTAACCCGTTTTATTTTTGCTACGCTCGCCTCGCATCGAGCATTGTGATCACCGAGTTTAAGCACGATCCGACCAACTTCAAAAAGTTGACCCCTAGATGACCTTTGACCTCGTATGCTCTATTTTTTCCACGCTCGACTCGCATTCGGGCTTCCCGTCCCCGAGTTTAAGCCCGATCGGACAAACTTTGAAAATATGACCCCTAGACGACCTTTGACCCCGGAAGACCCGACAAACGCCAACCCGTTTTATTTTTGCCACGCTCGCCTCGCATCGAGCATCGCGATCACCGAGTTTAAGCACGATCCGACCAACTTCAAAAAGTTGACCCCTAGATGACCTTTGACCTCGTACGCTCTAGCGAATGCAAACTTGATCTTTCGGGGACCGAGCCGCACCCACCCACCAAGTTTGAACGCCGCCCGACCCCGGGAAGGCGACGAAAAAGCGTGCACAGACAGACAAACAGACAAACAAACAAACAGACAGAGAGTAGCGTATTATTATATAGATATTGAGTAAATATTACACATCATAATATTTCTGGAGCTCACATAGGAATTGGTGATCTAGTTATTTGCAGAGAGGGATACCCACATAAAGTATGTTTGAATGTGCCACTCCATTTACGCAACCTTCTTGTCAAAAAAACGTTTGATCAGTTTGAAAAACAGTTGCAATAAAAACAATTTTCCTACTTATGTATGATGATTAGTCCAGAACATTTCATTGGTATGAAAGCTTGATTTGTCACTCGTTTTCTCTGCAGCACATCAACAATTATAAAAGTGTGTAGTTTCACATTTCGTTCATATGCGTAATTTTGTTGGTCAAATAAAAAAAGGTATTGTGTTATTGAAATATTCTTAGTGATTTATTCTTTTCAGTGTTGTGTCAAATACATTTAAACCTTATTACTGAGTGCCTTATGTCTTCAAATAAATGTAGTGGATTTTCAGTTTGATAAATTCGATATCGTCGCTATTCTTTCAAAACCTCGTAGGCCTATCTCCAACAAATAATTTTTAACAGGAGGATGAAAAAAGAAAGTTGGAGATACGAGGTTTTGAAAGAATAATTACGATATCGCTGTCATTTAACCAGTACGTATATCAATTCAAGCCATTTGCAATTAACTCTCACCTCACCTGTAGTCTACAAATTTGCTGCGAAATATCAAGAATGTTGAAAGTTTCCCCTCAGCACATGGTCAGCACCTGTGTTTCAGGTGCTGAAAAGGCAATTTTTTTCTGCCTTCTGATTGGCTGTGGCAAATTAAAACATAACCATCATTTGCATAATGTCTCTGACATCATGTAAACACAAAAAATCAATTTCGATGAAAGTTGGAGATACGAGGTTTTGAAAGAATAGCGACGATATTCATGATCTAAAATTCTAATGAAGAGTACACTCCAAAATGCATCATTTCATATTTTAGGCCTTCATTCAAATTTGGATGAACCAATCAACTTGGGACTTTCACAGAATTTAAAATTGTGTAGGATCTTACCAGTTTGTGGTAGTTTTAAAAACATTTCTGATTTGCATCTAATTTGCAAACTGTTTTAAGTTGGAAAAAATCATAAAGTCATTTTGACACTATCATTTCAATGCTTTCTAATATTTGTCAATGATTTTTTCAGTCATTGTGGTTGAACATGGTAACTAAAAATGGTTCAAGAGGATTTGTCAATTTTGTTCTTTATAATATGTCGATTTTGGGGCAAAACCTATATTTTGATGGCCGTTGTGAAAAATTAATGTATTGCACAAAAATAAAACTATAAATTTCAACAACCATTTTGTACGTAACATAATTTTGATATGTTATGTTTCTTGAATACTAATTTTGAAAATCTCATTTTGGTGGAAAAAGTGAACATTGAGATTTTTCTTTAAAATACATGTATTTCTACCAGAAGCATGCAATCTACATGTAAACGTTGTCTTTCCCTAGAATCTCCCATTTATGCCTTATTCTTGCGTTTTCCACAAATTGCTGCATTTGGAAGTTATGATAATGAAAAATGTGGAGTGTTTATTACCTGTTGCACTGTTACAGATGTCAACGATGATGAAGTACAACAGACCTAATCTAATTGATACTAATGATGAAAAGGAATTAATTAACTTTGGGCATCGATGGATACTAATCATTTTGGGACAGTCAGCAAAGTACGCACCATATACTTGCCATACTTGCCATCTCATAGCCAGTATTAAAGTCTTGTTGCAAAAAAAAAAGTATTTAACTGTTGATCGAATGAATATTTTAAATACAGTACATTGTTAACACGATACACATTGGGATTTAAGCTCGTGTTTGACAGTTTCATACCCCTCTGTAACAGTCAATCTCTTATCCATATCTACAGGGTGTATCAAAAAAATTAGGACACTTTTTCATGACGGTGTAATACTTGTTATAATCATTGGACCATGACCAATTTAGTCTCAATGTAAAGCCCAATTAATTATTATGATATCCTGAAAATATGAGATCAATCCGATGAAAAATAAGAAAACTAGCATAATTTGCGTAAACCATGTCATTTACTGGTTTGTACAATGGGATTTACATGTATAGACCAGTAAATAACATGGTTTACGTTTCAATACGTTACAATAATTATAAACATAGAAAATAATCTATCAGTCAATAGCAAAGATTAGTTTGGTAATCCATTTAATTCTGGCACAAATCAATACTGGCTAAATAATCCACAAATCAGATGCATGCATATTCTGTGCAAATTAAAAAAGTTCTCGAACCCACTGTAAATGGTTCATTACCATGATATTGGCATAAATAGTGTGCGCGTTCATGTTACTCTACTGTTACTGTGTGAATGCCCATTGTACATACTACAAAATAGATTGCCTTGCCTAATAGGTCACAATTTCCTTAATTAATAATGGATTTTTCTCATCTCTTCAGGATTTTTATCTTTATCGGTTGTACTTTACATTGAAATAAAAATTGGTCATGCTTCATTGATTTAACAAGGATTTAAACCATCATCAAAAAGTGTCCTAATCTTTTTGATACACCCTGTATAGTACAGTATGCAATATTTCCAGGAGGCAGAAGACAATTGTTGTCAATATTTAGGTTTTGACTGTCAACATAATCCACAAACATGTATATACAACTGAATGTATTGTAGGATTGCCTTTCAACATTTAAGATCGTATTAGTATTTTCACAGTACCAGAACAACCATACTCTGCAACCAGCAGTTTCCTATCCCTATCCATCAATGCCATTCCTTCAGGAGCCTTAAGACCTTTGTATATGCATCGTAGATACTTGCCATCCACAGAGAAGCACATACAGTTGATACAGTTGTCACCGTAATTTGCAATACATGTACATATCATTAAGACTGACACAAACACCACATGGATACCAATCCTGTACATCTGGAGTACCATCAATAGCAACCAATGGTTTCCCAGTCATGTCAATCACGTGTACACTAGTGCCATCTCCCCCATATATAACAATGATTCTCTTTTCACAGGAATATAGCTTTTACCTCCTTACCGTCATCAAAAAAAGTAACTATACAGGTAATAAATGGGCTTCTAACTCTTAAAATATACATCCTACCTAAAAATATTAAATTATAAAGTTGTTGCGACATTTGTCTTCTTTAATATGAGATATTGCACGCTAGGATCAAGTGATTATAAAGGAAGTAGCACTCAAAAATGTAAGGGGAAGTCCGATTTTCATTTTCACATTTTTATTTTCTACACGCGGATCAATCTACGGGTACCTTATTGATTACCGGTAGTGCAATTGGGGGATGCATGCTTAGGTTGGACAGTCGGCCGCATTGTTCCGATGGATCAATACGCCACACACACGCTACCTGTTATTCTTTCCCCCGTGTTGAAATGTAAAATGTGAATTTGAAATTGTGACTTTACCTTACATTTTGGATTGTCGCTTCCTAAATATTCAACCGATCTTAACGTGCAATACCTCATTATAAAGAAGATAAATGTCTCAACAACTTTATAATTTAATATTTTTAGGTAGGAAGAATATTTTAAGAGTTAGAAGCCCATTTATTACCTGTATAGTTACTTTTTTGATGACTGTATATCATTATGTATATGATTTATCTCATAGCCACTATTAATAATAATAATAATAATAATAATAACCAGCCTTATTATTGCAATAAAATATTTTTAAAGCCTATGGATATTGTTCAAACAATGATACAGTACTGTCAAAACGATATCATATAACTTCATAGTATTATAATGTAGCATTGTCATTTAAGCTCGTGTCAATATTTTTACAGACCCACTCCGCTCTGCAACCAGTAATTTCTCATCTCTATCCATCAATGCCATTCCTTCAGGAGACTTCAGACCTTTGTATATGCATCGTAGATACTTGCCATCCACAGAGAAGCAATGGATACAATTGTCCCAGTGATTTGCAATACATATTTCATCAGTAAGACTGACACAAACACCACATGGATACCAATCCTGTACATCTGGAGTACCATCAATAGCAACCAATGGTTTCCCAGTCATGTCAATCACATGCACACTAGCATTAACTCGTGCAGATATAACAATGTTATTCTGTTTTGTTGAAGCTATGTAGCCTGGTCTTACAGGAACCTTGATACTGGTGATGTGACTACCGTTCAGGTCATGTATGCTGATGTACTTTGATTTGGTTTCTCCAACCATGAGTTGGTTCTGAGAGTTAATAGCAAGACCACGTAGAGATGCTTCCCCAGATGATGATTTCACTCCAGCTGGAGATACCGCAGGGAATTCAGAGATGTATTGACCCTTCGGACAGTATACCGTGACATGTTGGGAACTAGCAGTAGTTACAAAGAATTTACTATCAGGAGATATGGCGATATTTGAAGCATTTGATGACTTCTTGTCCAAACTGAATTTAAATTTACCATCTGTATTGTAGACATGGACAGGTGTTGAAGAATCCCAATTCGCCACCGCTATATCACCAGAAGGAGTAATTGCAACATCCATGGGATAGCTCATTTTAGAATGACCTTCTTGACCAAACTCCTTCTTCAGAACCCAGTCACAACTAGATATTTTTCTAGTGCCAAAAGTCAAACTTCCAAGATGCTGATTTGTTATGGGAAGAATGTCGTCTGCTTTGTAAGCAATATCATCCAACTCTGAATCCAGTGAAGATGGTCTTACTCCACACACATCTTGTAGTGAAGTCTTCAGTTGTTTGTAGACAGATGCGACGTCATAATCAGACCCTGTCTCCATAACCTGAGTTGCCATCTCTTGGGCTCTCTTTAACTGCGCTTGCTGACTGACAAGGATTTCTTCAGCATTGTCTATCTTAGTATGAACACCAGTGACATGTTTATCAAGTCTGTCCTTTTCATCTTGACAGAGTTTGCGGATATGTTTGATAGCTTCCTCTTCTGCTTTCTCAATGTCTAACAAAGCTTGCTTGGCATTGGAATCCAGACTTCTTCGTGTAGATCTTGTCTTATGAAGTGCATCATTGACTTGATTGGTGACCGCATCACTTTCTTCTACAAGTTGTTGAATTTCTTGTTTCTGCTCTTTAATTGCACAATCTAGCTCAACATACGCATGTTCAGGTCTTTGGTGATTGACTGTGCAGATTTGGCAAATCAACATCTCACATGTCTCACAGAAGAACCATAAGCCTTGTCCTTTATGCTTATTACACGTTGGCTGTTTACTCAATACAGACTGCAAATTGACTTTGCCTGACTTGACATCTTCTAAGTTGATAACCTGGTGGCTTTTGAGAAATTTAAGCAATCCGTGGGAATTGACACCCTTTTCACAGAGAAAGCCATCGCAAGTCAGACAACGTGCTAATAGTTTAGAGCCCATCACTTCACAGCAAACACAGGCGACATTGATTGGCTTCAACACTTGGCTGGAAAAAAGAGAAATAGTATGTAAGCAAGCATGCAAGCAAACAAGTAAGCAAAATCACTAATGGATAATTTACTAAAATGATAATTAATTGAATAATTAATTAATATTAATTATTGTTATTGAATAGAGTCATCAGGATCGGTAGACATAAATGATAAGATAAGGTTCTTTATACTGATCCAAATAGTATACTCACAAGTCACAACTGTGGACGTTTCGGCAACACTGTTGCTTTTCTCAACACTTGGTATATAGATTCCCAGGGTAGATTGTGGTGAGTTATTTACTCTCACCGACGCTAGAGGGAGTTTTCACAGCGACGGTTTTGGAGTTGCCAGTTCGTTTCTTGACTCCAGGCAGTAAATGTTCGTCAAAAACGTGTGAAAGGTGATACTGCCCCTCGTCTCGGTTCATGGTGGTGCCCCCTTTCTTTCTTATCTCCACTGCTTCTTTTAGCTATCTCTTGTACCGACCTTGTTCCGTGCCTATGACCTAAGCCTCTTTCCATCCAATCACATGATTACTGTCCACAACATGATCCGTAATGGCCGACTTTTGTATGGTTGATTGTGAAGACTTGCGGCTGGCCCGGGTGGCAATGTTCTTGCTGAATTTCTCTGCTTCAGTCTTGTGCTCCTCCAGACGAGTGCCAAGTGTTGAGAAAGGCAACAGTGTTGCCGAAACGTCCACAGTTGTGAATATACTATTTGGATCAGTATAAGAACCGTATCTTATCATTAATTATTGTTATTTATATGGGCCTTCCAAACGGTACAATAAAAGTGCGTATTGAATATTGTACAACAAGTTCCCGGATGTACATCCAATATTCCAAAAATAGTGCCGTCCTATATTTTCCGCAGAAGAGGTGCGCGTGAGTACATATACGCAGATAAGGTCAGTTCGGGCTAACTTATTACTTTTTATCAAAACAATCAATATTGAATGTCTTATTTTCGGGTGATACAAGAATATATTATTGCACTGATGCACTCGCTATAAAAATATATTCTTGTATCATCCTCAAAGCCATTCAATATTATATAAACATAATAATAGATAAGGAAATTTAAGGATAACTAAACAAACTCTTTCTGGTTCACAGATTTTTGTTTTCAAACCAAATTCAATTAATTTTACCTTGTAAGTAAAATTCATTGGTAGGCCTACATGTAAATTTATGCTATCAAAAAGTCAAATGCATTATCTTTTGTCTTTACCATCTGACCATGGATGTTGAATTGATTTACTGTGGCAGCGGCATCTGATGCATGTGCTAACACAGTGGTGGTCTTTGCCACCCCCTCCTCCCAACAACCTTTCCCCCCCCCCCCCCACCCCCCCCCCCCCCCCCCCCCCCAGTCAGCTCAAGCCTACCCCATCTTTGTCCCCAACACAATAAAAATGTTGACTTTTAATGTCAGAATTAGCTTAAAGTTAGCTTAAGGGCAGTGTCAACCCGGCACTTGTTTAAAAAATTGAATTTCATATTTCTCTATTATTTTATACTTTTAGTATTCTATCATTACCATCATAAGTTACTAATCGGAAGCGATTATTTCCCGTTCTTTTGGGTGATTTTAAGGGGGGACTTAAGGAAGTTTTTGATTTTATTTTTTGAATTTTGTGAGTGCTGTAATTATTGAACTATTAATCAAATGCATATAAAAGTATACATTTTTGGAAAGGAAATGGATCAGAGAATCCAAATTTGGCGTCAATTTTGACCAAAAAAGTAGATTTTTTGAGAAAATCACAAAATTCACTTTTTTGACCCAAATTTTTTTGAACAAAGCTAACAAAAATAATTTTGAGTAAAAAATTTCAAAATTACTTTAAAATGATGTTAAGATACTAATGAAGGGACGATTTTTTTTTTTTTAAACCTAATCTAATATTTTTGAAAATTTTGACCAAAAAGTGCCAAAAAACGTGAAAAAAATGGATTTTAATTTTTTTTTACACTTTTTTGTCAAAATTTCAAAAAATAATGGATTAGGTTTTTAAAAAAAAAAATCGTCCCTTCATTAGTGTCTTAACATCATCATCAAGTGATTTGGGCATTTCTAACTCAAAATTATGTTTGTTAGCTTTGTTCAAAAAAAATGGGTCAAAAAAGTGATTTTTTTGTGATTTTCTCAAAAAATCAACATTTTTGGTCAAAATTGATGCCAAATTTAGATTCTCTGATCCATTTCCTTTCCAAAAAGGTATACTTTTATATACATTTGAGTCATGGTTCAATAATTACAGCACTAACAAAATTCAACAAAAAACTTCCTTAAAGGTAGATGACCCGATCACATTCCGATTTTCAACTTGAAGTTTTCTATTCTACATGAAAGGTCATCCTTAAAAAAGTCGTGTTCCAAAGTTTGAGTTGCATAGCTCTAATGGTTCTTATTTTAGACGCACAAGATGCTGTGAACTGTACCCATTGAGTTGTACACAAACTATATCGGTGGTATACCACCATTCGCGGTAATTCGACGTTATTTCATTGATTTCTCCGTAATTATACCGATCTAGGCCGTCAAATTTCAGTATGATGATGAGAAAAATACGAGCTTTCATATGATATGAAAATCTCCGTATGTTTGAAATAATTCTGTGTTACGAAAATGTGATCGGGTCATCTACCTTAAATTGTTGTTTTGGTAAGTTTGAGTCAATAAAAGGCGCATGGTTATTTGGCGGGAATTCAAGCGGAGTTCCGCGCTTTTCAAATGCTGCGACAGCTGTTCGATCATTGCGTCGCGCGCTGAAACTTCCCGTGCGTAATACTAGACGCGCCGCTTAATATCCGCGACGTAGACGCGAAAAACAAAAGAGCGCAAAACAGTGTCTAAAAATGTAAACAAAGGCCAATCTTACGATCATTTAAATTTCAGTTTTCTTCCAATTTCTTCACATTGTGACAATATAAATTGAATCTGATAGTTTATTTTGATTGTTCATAATAGTATACACGCTTTTTAGGTCACACGCCCGTGTATTCCGTGAACATTTAGCTTTAAATGGTGGAATATTTCCATATTTTTTACTAAATCGATGTTTTCTAGAAGTTCAAATTTGAAGGAATTTTACGAATTTTCAGACAACATAACTAAAAAATATCAAACTATCAGGTAAGCGTTTACTACCATTGTGTAGAGGACTTTCAGCGCTAGGAGGAAATTTTTTATTTTTTCGATTATGGATTTTAAACTCGAGATATGCATCCATTTCTAGCGAAATGTATGCAAAAAACACGACTCTACACTTTTCCGATGTTTTTAGCAATATTTCCAAAACCAAGCCTTATTTTGGAAAAAGAAAAAATTGCTTCCTAGACAAAATTGTCTTGTTTACAAAAATGTATATTAGAACAAATTACCATTTTTTATTTTATAGTTATGCTGTCTGAAAATTTTAGGGTAAAAAATAAATCGCTTTTTGGTTCATTTCTCAAAATTTAGTTTATTTGGTATCACATTGATATCACCATCGGATTCCTTATAAAATTTCCTTTCTAAAAATGTATACTTTTATGTACTTTTATACAATATTCTCAAACTTGGAAGCAAAAGTTGATCATCAAAATAATAGGGTTGACACTTCCCTTAAATTGGTTTGAAATGTTTAATTCAGAACAAATTAAGCTATTTTCAGGCAATTTTTACAATAAAAGCCAAATTTTCTGCTCGAACGAAATGCGACCCTATTGCCGTTTCTCTCATCATTACAAGATATTGTTATTTAGATACAAATTACGTCATAAATGAATCTAAGATTTACCAATCTTATGAATCTAAGATTTACCAATTTTAATATGGACAGTTTTGACTTTTGAGATACCTTATTGATATTTTGATTGCCTCGTGGACAAGCTCGTAAATTGGGTGTGCCTTGGTAGAAAGATTCGCCAAAGACAAACAAACGGTAAATGCGATTTACTTCGTTCTTTTCACACAAAGTTTACTCAACAAAAAATGTAATTTTAACAAACTTAAATTTATAATTTAAACTTGGTTTAAAAACAGATGCGTTGTCCCCTCTTTCTGAACTTGTAATTGAAAACGAGCTACGAGGATGCATCAAATATCAAGCAGGACAAGTATAGATACAGAACTATTTTCTTTTGGTAAGGGGTCCCCCAAAATGCACTTATTCTTGTCATTTTTTATGACCAACCCCCAAACGAAGGCGAATAATCGTATGACCCCCCCTCTCCTACCCAGGTATTTATTTATTTTTGCCCCCCCCCCCCCCTCAACACACACACAGATATGTACTTATACCGTACTTAGTTAGGGTTATTGGGGAAACAGATGACGCGGAAGTCAAACAAATCCACCTTTAACACGCAATACTTTAACACTTTCCACGCGGGCTATTAAAATAAGTATTAATGGTATTAATTTCATGACCCCCCCATGTTTACCGTGTAAACAAAGTATGACCCCCCCCCCCCCCCCCCTACCGACGAAAATGAGAGCATCCTAACCTGAGACGATTCTTATTATAAATAGGCCTGCCGCATTTAAAAATATTATCTTCTAATTTTAGTGCTACTCCATTCCAGATAGCTATTTTAATAAGTACAAATATGCTCAGGAGGTGAATTACAAAATTATACAAAATCTTAATCATGTAAATCCCCATTGGCGAACATGGCCCATCATGAAAGGGCAAATGTGCCCCCATAGCTCAATAAGTACATCGACCCGATAACCACGCATGTCCCTCATACAATGATGGTTTTATTACTGCATCAAATCCATAACCTATCCGCTACCTATACCATTAAAATCTTCTGTACGAATATCTTTAGAAAAAATTAATGTCAAAAATGGAAGAAAATCCACCTTTGTGATGTAAAAATGTTACCATGAAAAGCCTATAGCAACAAACAGCGGAACATATTGTGTGTTCGTCAAATTCAACCAGTGGCTGCAATGATGAGAATCATGTGGCGGGCGAACCTGCCCCTAGGGTGTACACTCCCCGCTCTCCCCTACTGTTGTATATAATAGGGGCTGAGACGATTATAATAATTTTAAAAATCTAAACGAGTAGGGGAGAGCGGGGAGTCTATGGGCATGTGCGCCACCGCGTGATTCTCATCTTTGCGGCCACTGGTTGAATTTGGCGAACACACGACAGATAGATACAGTAGTATGTTGCAAGCCTCCCACACTAACGTGACATATCACCGTATCATGTTTGTCAACTTATCATCCAAAAACCAGTTTTGCATCGCATAAGTAAATTTTCTTCCATTTTTTATATTGATTTTTTTACAAAGATACTCGCAGAAAAGGTTTAATGTAAATTATCATTAGGTAGGTAAGGGATTGATTATGGATTTGATGCAGTTAACAACCCATTAATGTATGTAGGACATCCGTGGTACAGGTCAATGCACTTATTGCGCTATATGGGGCACATACGCCCTACGATGATGGGGCAGGTTCGCCAAAAGGGATTTATATAGTTATGATTTTGCATAATTTCAAAATTGTAATTTTCCTCATACAGGATAATTGTAATTATAAAAATAGTTATCAGGAATGGAGTAACACTAATATTACTATATTAGAGGAGAATATTTCTTCAAAATGTGGTACTTCTTATTACTTTTAAATTCTGAACGTGTATGTTCCGCAAAAGTGTCCCACCCCTATAAAATAACGAAGAATAACGAATCTATATGTATTGGATATTATGGTACTTTGGTTAGATTATTTCTGAACCTAGGACGATCTTGCCCCGGCCAATTGGCGAACCTACCCCGGCGTCGGACAAGTTCGCCCCGTTTGAGACACTTGTCTTTATCATTTACTCTTGCTTTTACAGTAAAGGCCTAGAGTAACTGAGATCATGGTCGTATGTAGCCAAGATATCAATCTTTCACATGATATCAATAGGTCCATTCAATCTTTAAAATTGGCGTCTCTAGACCTCTTCAATGAAAATGGGGCGAACACTCCCCGCTCTCCCCTATATTCCGTTATTTTTATGTTATTTTGGAGGAATATCACATTGCATAACAAATGTGTATCTATTATAGTGATACATACTACTTTATGAAGCCTAATTATGAGACCATGGCGAAGTCCTCTATTTTTTTACACCTGTCTATCCGTTTCTTATTCCTTTTAATACAGTAAGGCCTGTGTAGTCGTATGTAGCCAAAATATAAATATTTAATGTAATGTCAATAGGACATAGGTCCATTCAATCTTTAAATCTTCAATCTTTAAAATTGACGTCTCTGGGCCTCTTCAAATGAAAATGGGGCGAACACTCCCCGCTCTCCTCTACTATCATGGTTGACTACCCCCCTCGGGAGTTGTCTCAGCACCAATCTATCTGACATGATCATGTATATTTCGGAATAAGTGAAATAATTATGCTATATAGACCTAAAGTGTCGTCTTACCTTCTCTCCATAAGAGTAGACACAAAGAAATTACCAGGCAGGCCATCAACCCCATCATCCGGTAGTGGCATGGTTTTCTTACAGGCTGGACAGATCACAGATTTGCTAGATGTTGTATCGTGTTCTGTCCATTCTCTCAAACATACCAGACAAAATGTATGTAAACATGGCAGAGCTTTGGGGTCTTTTACGGTCTCTTTACAAATACCACATTTAGTCAAGTCTTCTGCGGGTGTAGCCATCGTGAATTCACGAATATTGTGTGGTTACTTGATAGAAATTAAGACGATTAATGGTGATACTAGCGATACTGCACTGGTTTGATAGCACTTCCTGCACGACGCGTACGACCTTTCTGCAATCACGTGATGTGACGAGGTCAAAGTTTCGTCAGTCGGGGAATTCCCCTTGAATGCATTCAGCGGGTGCTGGACTCGAGTAATACATGCATATTTGCTGTGTGCACAAAATAGGGACGACATAAGGCCGAGTCGGAAATTAACGTTTTATAAATAACAAATATACCTTACAAAAATAATAATCAGTATATAATATAACATGTGTGACAATTCGAATTTTGATGTTGTCATTGGGCTTGACAGCACGTTTTAACCCGATGATCAGATAGCTACGTGCGAGGCCACTTAAACACGATTCTGGGATATAGTAAACTTTCAAAAGCGTTGCAATAATTAAATGGAGACCAAGTGCCGGCCCATGGAGAGCAAACATTTTAAAATATATAATAAGGGTGCACACTTCTAATTAAAGCTCCATAGGGATATGTATAAAATACTGATCTTTTTAGACCACTACATTGTGAAATGGGACCTTGTAAAGTGAATTTTTCTTAAAGATGATCACTCTTTCTCATCAAAAAGTGCAGAAAATAGGCTGCTTGATTTTCAAAAAGAGGGCCACGAAGAGACTACATCTCTGACGAGCTTGGATATGTCACCGTAATCGCCAATGTTTCCAGTAAAAACACAAATTTAAAAGATCGCTCAAAATTTACCTAGATGATATTCACATTTTATAGTCAGTGTGCATGTAGTGATGTCCCATTAATCCTAATTAATCAAAAGTCCTAGGCATTAACGCAATTGTTCTTGCTGTCAAGTCTCTTAACTCTTTCCCTGACAAATTAATTTTTGAAGGAATTGTGAATTTGCACATGCATGTTATATCAACTTATAATTTGAATATGAGATTCTGTAAGGTAGTAAAACTATATATATTCTGAAAGCTTATGAATGGCCGGACACTTCTGTGAAAATTTCAACGATACTGGACGATCGTGGCGGTTGCCGTGGTAACCGTTACCCAGCATGCAATTTTTGTAACATCTTTTTTACAAATATTTAGTAGTCCGGTATGAAAACTATACTACTTGAGCCCTTCAAAATGCTTTCAAGAGATGGGCATCATAATTCTGAAAATTTTGATACCAAATTTGCTGTAGTGGGTTATTCGGTTATGGCGCAACGACCAGAATCGTGCACGATCAGCACGACAAATACACCGTAAGCCCAAAATCCAAAATGGCCGCCATACAGGGGCACAAAAATTCAAATGCCTTCAATTACACTAACAGGCATACCAAATTGTTCGGCTGAGCACAAGGATTCCAAAAAGGTATAGTTTGCCATACTTCCGATGTTTGGTTAACGAGTTATAGGGTAAAACGTAAAAAGGTCGATTCCAGTTTAGCAACACTTCTTAAGGGTAGAGATACCCCATTTTGTGTAGTGCACCCATTAGCATGCTGCCGAGTGATAATTAATGAATAAGAATAGCAATGGAAAAGTTAATAGGATGGTTGGATTTAGGCCTACATCGATTTTCCCTTGGAAGAAGTAAAACGGTCCTACACTGCAAAAACTAAGGTGTTAAAAATAACCTAATACCTTCAAAATCATTGTTTTTGGAGTGAAAATAGAGTGAAAATAAATTCTAATTTCAACCCTTACAAACCATGATTTTGAAGTCAATTAGGAATCGTATCGCTGTATTTCAGAATATATTTATCAGAAATGTAAATCGGCAAGAAAATCTACTTTCTAAAACAAATGATGGATAGAGGGTACCCCTGGAAAAGATCACATAATATGCCTTTAATACAGGTCCAATCTCTACAGTGTTAATTTACAACCTCTGGTGTTAAAATATAATAACACTGGTGTTAACTTTTGACACTGAGGTGTAAAGCAGTAACACTGCACGGTGTTAATTTAATCCCTCTTGGAGTTAATACGGGTCCAATCCCTAATTGAAACCTTCTGGTGTTAAAATATGAAAGTTAGATAAGTTCAAGTACTTGTAAATGAAATGCTTGCAAATAAAATATGTCACTGTTCAACAGTTCAAATTTATTAAAACTTTAAAGTTGTTGTGAATTAATGTTCTTACATGTGTGGAATAATGACACCCATTGGAGTTATTCTTACACCAGACTTAACACCAGAAACCCAACTTTATGTGCAGTGTTACATTTGTAAAACTCTAGTGTTTGCAGTAACCAAGTGGTGTTAATTTAACACCAACACGCTTAACACCAACTAAGTGTTGTACATTTAACACCAGAGTTTTTGCAGTGTATAGGTGTTATGTATTTCAACATTTTTTTCTATCCAGAAACAGAATGCCGTAAGGCCATCAGTCCCTGGTGTTTTGTCGTAAGGCCATCAGTCCCTGGTGTTTTGTTATTGAATGTCGTAAGGCCATCAGTCCCTGGTGTTTTGTTATTTGTAGTATCTTCCTCTTTAAAAAATAAATGGTTATTTTCATCAATACAGCGACCTTCCTGAGAACTGAGATATAAAATCATTCAGCGAACTATTTGTCTTTTACCATAATAATATCCTTTAGATTTTCAATAACTGCATTTATATCAACTTTAAGACATCAACTTGTTTTTAGTTCTTTTGAGGTTTTTTTGTCAAGTTTGAAAAATACAAAAATTGTGGGTTTTTTTCATCTTGGTTGATGATTCAATTCTTCAGCAATAGATTATTTTTGTGTCTTATACTCCTTTTCTATACAAGCAATAGCCATGTTTAACTCCTGTAACTTTTTTGCACATATCTTATTTAAGCCAAAAGAAGTACCAACAAAATAACTTTGTTCGGGGTACAATGGTTTTTAATTTATCTACTCTAAACTTGTAACATATTGAGCCATATAATGTTACACTCTTGGGAAAAAAGGGTGCTTCATGGGTTCTTGGCTGTCCCGTATATGGAACCCTCCGGTTTTTCAAAGGTTCTTTTAATTTAAAGAACAAAAAAAACTTCTGTAAAGGTTATCTTTTTTGTTCTTTTGGAACCTTTAAAGGTTCTTTTTGGAACTTTTTGGAACCTTTAAAGGTTCTATAAAGGGTTCCATACACGGGACAGTCAAGAACCCCTGAAGCACCCTTTTTTCTTAGAGTGTATGTATAGTTATTAGTCACTCCCATCAGTGACTTTCATCCAATCATTATTGTGATAACTAATATTGGCATAGATTCCAGTCATACTTCTATGACTCACCTAACTTGGTATAATGTTAACGCTCTCTATACTAACTTACAGTCTGTCTTTACTTGAACCACACACCAATAAAGATGTTTTAAATGGCACATCTTGTCTCTAGTCATTTTATTAATCTGCATACAATATCAGGATATTACAAAAGTAATGAAGATCTACCATTGCACAAGTCGATGAGACGTGTCTACACTGTCAAACCATGATCACGCAATAATAACACTGCATCAAACCATGATCACGCAATAATAACACGCCATCACCAAGGCAGCATCATCATTCTTTTTAATACATAAATTGATCTTTATTCTGCACATTATCGAAAGTCACAGTTGTGAATGTAGAGAAGCCATTATAGACATTCATAACATTGGTCAAGTTATATTTAGTAAATATTACACATCATAATATTTCTGGAGCTCACATAGGAATTGTTGATCTTGTTATTTACAGAGAGGGATACCATCCAAGTATATTTGAATGTGTCAATCCATTTGAGCAACATATTTGTTAATAAACCCTGTCTTCATTGTATTCACTACAGATGTGATCCTTTTTGAAGATCAGTTTGAAGATCACTTGCAATAGATACATGTTCCTACTACTTATGATGATTAGTCCAAATCAATGGTATAAAAGCTTGATTTGTCACTTTGTGTTCTCTGTAGCCCATGAACAAATTATAATAAAAGTGTGTAGTTTCACATTTTGTTCATGTATGGTCAAATAAAAAGATGATTGTTTTATTGAAATATTCTTAGTGATTTATTCTTGTCTGTGTCTAATATGCACACAAGAGATTATGGCCCTCGTTTATGCTCCTGGACCAGATTTACAGAATAAAGCGCGATATATATTTAGCTTTATTCCGTTTCATGTTTAAGCTAAGTATGCTATCCAATATGGGTTAAGCCTTGTATTGCCAACCTCCCTGTCCCGTCAATTAATCCTGGATTTCTATCATTTAACAATATTCGCGTACATCCATTCAGTGGTGTCAAAATACTTTTGGTCCAGGAGCATAAAAGAGGGCCATAATCATGTGTGTGTTGTCTAATACATTTAGTTGCATGATGAACCTTAACATGGGTGCATTAAGTCTTCAAATAAGTGGAGTGGATCTTCGGTTTGATAAATCCGCTATTCATGATCTAGAATTCCAATGAGGGTTCAGTGCAACAGGCCGTAAACACAAGCACTCCAAAATGCATCTTTTCATATTTTAGGCAATCATTCAAATTTGCAGCCTGGCGAATTGTGGAATCTCATTCCTTGGAAATAAGAATTATGAGGGAGATTTTGCTTTCCAAATAGTGAAATACATACAAAATAGAGGGAAAACTAGCTTTCTTTCTGGGTAATTTTGTTTGCTTTCCAGACCTGCAAATTTGGATATTCAACTTCGGACTTTCATTGAGCTTTGAGCCACTAACAGTTTGACATTTTGGCCAATCATGTCAATGGCTGAACATGTTACCTAGAGATTGTACTTGAGGACTTTTTTAATTTTTCTTAATGTTGATATTTATTTTATATAGACTTTCAACATTTAGTTTCAACGTTACTGAAGCATGATCCCCATACATGTATGTACAGCTGCATTATGTATTATAAGATTGCCCATACCCTACAACCAGCAATTTCTTTGTATATATTACTATTAGAGGATTGTTGTTCATGCCCGTGTTAAGATTTGTACAGTACCGGCGGAATAACCATATTCTGCAACCAGTAATTTCTCATCCCTATCCATCAATGCTATTCCTTCAGGAGACTTCAGACCCTTGTATATGCATCGTAGATACTTGCCATCCACAGATAAGCAATGGATACCGTTGTCACCTTCATTTGCGATACATATCTCATCATTAAGACTGACACAAACACCATATGGCCACCAATCCTGTACACCTGGAGTACCATCAATAGCAACCAATGGTTTCCCAGTCATGTCAATCACATGCACACTAGTGCCATATTCCCATGCAGATATAACAATGTTATTCTGTTTTGTTGAAGCTATGTACCGTGGTGTTACAGGAACCTTGATACTGGTGATGTGACTACCGTTCAGGTCATGTATGCTGATGTACTTTGAGGTCTTTTCTCCAACCAAGAGTTGGTTCTGAGAATTGATAGCAAGACCACGTAGAGATGCTACCTCAGATGATTTCACTCCATCTGGAGATACCGCAGGGAATTCAGAGAGGTATTGACCCTTTGGGGAGTATACCGTGACATGTTTGGAACTATCAGTAGTTACAAAGAATTTACCATCCGGAGATATGGCGAGATTTGAAGCATCCGATGACTTTTTGTCCAAACTGAATTTAAATGTGCCATCTGTATTGTTCAAGACAAATATAGGTGCTCCACAAGGTGACTGTGCCAGTGCAATTCTATTTACATACTATTTAGCAAAATCACTTCATGCAGCGAGAGAGAAAGACGAGACAGAACATAATTATGCCATTGCAAGGGAAGTATCCAAGGATCTTCTACCAACACATCTGCAAGATCACTCTTACTGCATACAAAACCCAAACCAATCAGTGACAATAGATCAGCAATATGCTGATGATATTAGCTGGATTACAACAAACTCTGGTCTAATCACCAAAATAAAGAAAACAGTACCATCAAAGTTGAAGAAAAGAAATCTCACCATAAATGGAGAAAAAACAGAACTCTACAAAGTAACCAGGGAAGGCCCAACAGACTGGAAAAAATGCAAGTATTTAGGATCTCTACTAGACACAGAGGAGGATATAAAAAGACGAAAAGGGTTAGCCATCGGCACATATAACCAACTCAAACAATTTCTTCAAAGCAGGAGGGCAACAATAACCACCAAAATGAGAATTTTCAACGCATATGTTAGCTCAATTTTTCTATACAACAGTGAACTATGGACAATAACAATGAAACTAGAACACAAAATAGATGTTTTCCAAAGAACTCTATTAAGACGGACTCTCAATATCACGAAACTTGATAAAATGACAAATGTTGACCTCTATACTAAAACAAATAGTGAGCCGTGGAGTAAAACGATCAAACGAAGACGTCTAAATTGGCTGGGACATTTATACAGATTACCAGAGGAAACTCCAGCACGTCAGGCTTTAAAGGAATACAACAGACCCACGAAGAGACCAGTCGGGCGTCCAAAGCCTACCTGGGTCGCAAATGTAAATAAAGAAATTAAACCGGAACTCATGACACAGACCAATGATCGCATGACCTGGCGAGTAATAGTTGCGCGCGCAATGGCAACATAGCCGGAAAGCGTTGACGATGATATGATGATCTGTATTGTAAACATGGACAGGTGTTGATTTTTCCCAATTCGCCACCGCTATATCACCAGAAGGAGTAATTGCAACATCCATGGGACACCTCATCTTAGAATGACCTTCTTGACCAAACTCCTTCTTCAAAACCCAGTCACAACTTGATATTTTTCTAGTACCTAAAGTCAAAGTTCCAAGATGCTGACTGGTTATTGGAAGAATATTATCTGCTTCGTAAGCAATTCCATCCAATCCTGTATCCAGCGAAGATGTTCTGACTGCACATACATCTTGTAGTGAAGTCTTCAGCTGTTTGTAGACAGACGCGACGTCATAATCAGATCCCGTCTCCATAACCTGAGTTGCCATCTCTTGTGCTCTCTGCAACTGTGCTTGTTGACTGACGAGGCTTCTTTCAGCAGCATCTATCTTAGTATGAACATCAGTGACATAGTCATCAAGTCTGTCCTTTTCAACTTGACATATTTTCCGGATATGTTTGATAGCTTTCTCTTCTGCGTTCTCAATATCTAATAAAGCTTGTTTGGCATTGGAACCAAGACTTCTTCGTGTAGATCTTGTCGTATGAAATGCATCATTGACTTGATTGGTGACCGCATCACTCTCTTCTACAAGTCGTTGAATCTCTTGTTTCTGCTCTTTTATAGCACAATCTAGCTCAACATACACATGCTCAGGCTTTTGATGATTAACCACAGTACAGTCTCGGCAAATCAACACTCCACATGTTTCACAAAAGAACCATAATGATTGTCCGTCATGTTTACTACACGTTGGCTTCTTATTTAATATAGATTTCAAGTTGACCTTGCCAGACTTGAGATCTTCCAATTTAATAACCTGATGATCTTTAAGCAGTTTAAAAGTTTTATGAAGATCGGCACCTTTATGACAGAGGAAGCCATTACAAGTCAGGCAACGTGCTAGTAGTTTAGAGCCCATCTCTTCACAGCAAACACAGGCGACATTCATTGGCTTCATCACTTGGCTGAAATAAATAGGTAAATAAATAAATAAATAAATAAATTAATTAATAAATTAATATTGATAATTAATTAATTAATTGATGGATGGATGGAATAATGTACACTGTTTTGAGATCTCATATATATTGTATGCATTGTGGACCATATTAAATTGGATTTCATAGCATTTCAATTGGATTTCATATAATCAAAGGTTCACGTAGTAGACACCAAGTAAACGTGTAATCAGCAGTAGATAGCAAGTGAATACAATGCTATCAGCAGTAGTTAGCAAGTAATACAATGCTATCAGCAGTAGTTAGCAAGTGAATACAATGCTATCAGCAGTAGTTAGCAAGTGAATACAATGCTTTCAGTAGTAGATAGGAAGTGAATACGATGCTATCAGCAGTAGATAGCAAGTGAATGTATTGCTATCAGTAGTAAACAAGAAAATATAATGAAAAATAAGTAAATATAATGCTAATATAATGCTATCAGCAGTAGATATCAAGTGAATACAATGCTAGCAGCAGTAGATAAGAAGTAAATATAATGCTATCAGTAGTAGTTAGCAAGTGAATACAATGCTACCAGCAGTAGATAAGAAGTAAATATAATGCTATCAGCAGTAGATAGCAAGTAAATACGATGCTATCAGCAGTAAATAGCAAGTGAATGTATTGCTATCAGCAGTAAACAACAAGTAAATATATTGCTATCAGCAGTAGATAGCAAGTGAATACAATGCTATCAGCAGTATATAGCAAGGAATACAATGATATCAACAGTAGATAGCAAGGAATACAATGATATCAACAGTAGATAACAAGTGAATATAATGCTAATCCCTTTATATACACTTACTACCTACTGGTGATAGCATTATTTTAACTTCTTATATACTGCTGATAGCATTATCACTTACTATATATACTGCTCATAGCATTAATTGAATTTGCTATCTACTGCTGATAGCATTATATTCACCTTTTACCTACTGGTGATATTACCATTCACCTACTATCTACTGCTGATAACATTATTTGAACTTGCTATCTACTGTTGATAGCATTATTTGAATTTGCTACCTACTGTTGATAGCATTATTTGAACTTGCAATCTACTGCTGTTAGCATTATTTGAATTTGCTTTCTACTGCTGATAGCATTATTTAAATTTTGCTATCTACTGTTGATAGCATTAATTGAATTTGCTATCTACTGCTGATAGCATTATATTCACCTTTTACCTACTGGTGATATTACCATTCACCTACTATCTACTGCTGATAACATTATTTGAACTTGCTATCTACTGTTGATAGCATTATTTGAATTTGCTACCTACTGTTGATAGCATTATTTGAACTTGCAATCTACTGCTGTTAGCATTATTTGAATTTGCTTTTTACTGCTGATAGCATTATTTAAATTTTGCTATCTACTGTTGATAGCATTAATTGAATTTGCTATCTACTGCTGATAGCATTATATTCACCTTTTACCTACTGGTGATATTACCATTCACCTACTATCTACTGCTGATAACATTATTTGAACTTGCTATCTACTGTTGATAGCATTATTTGAATTTGCTACCTACTGTTGATAGCATTATTTGAACTTGCAATCTACTGCTGTTAGCATTATTTGAATTTGCTTTCTACTGCTGATAGCATTATTTAAATTTTGCTATCTACTGTTGATAGCATTAATTGAATTTGCTATCTACTGCTGATAGCATTATATTCACCTTTTACCTACTGGTGATATTACCATTCACCTACTATCTACTGCTGATAACATTATTTGAACTTGCTATCTACTGTTGATAGCATTATTTGAATTTGCTATCTACTGCTGATAACATTATTTGAACTTGCTATCTACTGTTGATAACATTATTTGAATATGCTCTCTACTGCTGATAGCATTATTTGAACTTGCAATCTACTGCTGTTAGCATTATTTGAATTTAATATCTACTGTTGATAGCATTAATTGAATTTGCTATCTACTGTTGATAGCATTATTCTAATTTGCTATCTACTGCTGATAGCATTATTTGAATTTACTATCTACTGTTGATAGCATTAATTGAATTTGCTATCTACTGTTGATAGCATTAATTGAATTTGCTATCTACTGTTGATAACATTATTCTTTGCTATCTACTGTTGATAGCATTATTCTAATTTGCTATCTACTACTGATAGCATTATTTGAATTTACTATCTACTGTTGATAGCATTAATTGAATTTACTATCTACTGTTGATAGCATTATTTGAATTTGCTATATACTGTTGATAGCATTATTTGAATTTACTATCTACTGCTGATAGCATTATCTAAATTTGCTATCTACTGCTGATAGCATTATTTGAATTTGCTATATACTGCTGATAGCATTATCTAAATTTGCTATCTACTGCTGATAGCATTATTTGAATTTGCTACCTACTGTTGATAGCATTATTTTAATTTGCTATCTACTGCTGATATCATTATTTGAACTTGCAATCTACTGCTGTTAGCATTATTTGAATTTGCTATCTACTGCTGATAGCATTATTTGAATTTGCTATCTACTGCTGATATCATTATTTTAATTTGCTACCTACTGTTGATAGCATTATTTTAATTTGCTATCTACTGCTGATAGCATTATTTGAATTTGCTACCTACTGTTGATAGCATTATTTGAATTTGCTATCTACTGCTGATAGCATTATTTGAGCTTGCTTTCTACTGTTGATAGCATTATTTGAGTTACTGTTGGTATAAATATATTTACTTGCTATCTGCTGCTGATAACATTCTCTTTACTTGCTGTAACATCATTCATTTGGTTTTCTACTGCTTGGCAGCTAATGATTCTATCTGAGACTAAAATACCTATAGTCTCAGATTCTGTGGTTATGTTTCTCTGAAATCTGACTTGCCGAGATGATATCATTTTTGAAATCTATGATTGTATTTTTAATAATGTTTACCATGATGATGTTATCTTTGAAATCTGTGATTATACATTAAACTTTCTTTGAAATCTGACCTACAGAAATGACGTCATCTTTAAAATCTGTGATTCTATATAAATTCTAAAAAGTGTTAGTATGAAAACCATACCATCAACCATAGTGAACCAAACAAGACATTTTGTACAAACTTAGTTCATACAAACTGTAATCTACCGTACAAAAAGGAATATAATTGGCCAATGTAATTCAAATAACGATTAAATAATTATTGTTAAATGCGCCATTGACCCCAATTATCATGAGTATCTAAATACGCAACCGCAAACGTGATATGATATCAATATTAACCTTAAACGATCTTATTGTTGGACTGGAACTGTCCCAATATAAACCCTATGAACTTTGTACTATACAAATACCGTAGCTCCGATTTACACCAATAAAGAATATTTTCGGTTTTCATTTTAGTAACATCACCATGAAGGCCTATCAACTTTTTAACAAATTCAACCTACTTTTTTCAGTTATTATTTCATTCAATATACCGTTACATTTCTCTACACAGTTCAAGACTTCGCCACTATACTTGTGTGAACTCCATACAACACAGAAATATTCAGCAGTGTCAGCCATAGCCAATGGATTGAGGCCAGGATAATATCTTAACCCTTTTTCAATGGTACCGGTGTTAGCAGGAGACATAGTCCCCTGGAGCCACAGTCCGCCCTGTATAGTAAAGTATAGGTTGGTATACAGGCACTCATCTATACAAGCAACGCTTCATTCCGTGTACGTATGTCTATGGAGTCCGGACTATGGCTCCAGGGGGACCATGGCTCCTTTCATACCGGCCTGTCGGGTAGGTAGCTTCTAAAAGTTACCTATCAGGTAGGTAGCTTAAATAGTAAAAGTTACCTGCCCGGCATGACTTGCACCTGCCCCAAATTTGATTCTCAATTTACAAGTAGATTAAGGAATGTTCTTATATTGGAGCTAACACTTGAGTTTAGGGAAATTACCTGCCAGGTAATTTTGACTTTTAACCGTTCGGCACCAATCAGCCCTAATTAAGGCATTAATATCAGAAAATGCATTATCAAAAAATTGCTGTTCAAAGTGCCCCAAAAAGAATGTAATTATGAGTAACATAGGGATGAGTTTCGGATTAGGCCTACCCTAGCCCTAATCTTTCTTCATAAAAATCACGGACAGATGCCGTCAGTAAAAAGCAATATTTAAAATGACTTCAATTTGTACCGTCAAAAGTACACAGATGAAAATTGTTCGCGCGCACATGTCCCCAAAATGCAATATTCTTTGCTTAGCTATTCAAGCTTGTTTAGAGCCAAAATGTACCTCAATCGTGCCTAAAGTCGAAATTATTTGCACGCTACGCGCACATTTCATGACTCATTAAAAGCTTGTCGGTTCGTTTTCATTTCTCCCCCCCCCCCCCCCCCCCCCCCCCCAATATGAGGCTACACTACTGTATACGAGATAGACGAAATGAAATGTTTGAGATATAGACCTGCAAAACGGTCGCGGTCTTACTTACCTTCTCTCCATAAGAGTAGACACAAAGAAATTACCAGGCAGACCATCAACCCCAACATCCGGTAGTGGCATGGTTTTCTTACAAGCTGGACAGATCACAGATTTGCTAGATGTTGTATCGTGTTCTGTCCATTCTCGCAAACATACGAGACAAAATGTATGCAAACATGGCAGAGCTTTGGGGTCTTTTACGGTCTCTTTACAAATTCCACATTTAGTCAAGTCTTCTGCGGGTGTAGCCATCGTGAATTCACGAATATTGTGGGGTGAAATGGTAGAAATTAAGACGATTAATGGTGAATTTTAGCGATGTATACTGCCAGCACTTCCTACGTGAGCTTACACATGATCACCTTTCTGCGATCACGTGATGTGACGAGGTCAAAGTTTCGTTGGAGTCGGGGAATTCCCCTTGACAGCATTCAGCGGGGTGCTGGACTCGAGTGATAAATGCATTTGCTTTGTGCACAAATAACAAGTGTGACAATTTTAATTTTAAAATTGTCATTGGGCTTGGCAGTATGTTAATCAGATAGCTAGCGCAGACCATTAGTTACAGAGCGATAGCTTACGATTCCTAATTAAAATTAGGAGTGAATTTAGAGTGAAAAATAACTTGCTATAGCCAGGACAGTTTATTTTCACTCTATTTCAATCAAACCATGATTTTGAAGTAATTAGGAATCGTATCGCTCTGTAACTCAGAAGATATTTATGATTTACGATCAGAAATGTAAATCTGCAAGAAAATCTAGTTTCTAAAAAAAATCATGAATAGAGGGCGCCCCTGGAAAAGATCACATAATACGCCTTTAAGGTGGATTCTGATTCTATAGAATAAGCGCAAGCCGTTTTCACCTGGTTTTCACCAACTTGACCATGCTGCCCCACCTCTTCCTCCTTATTTAGGTATAAAATGGCTACAGATGCAAGGTTTAAAAGGGGCATTTTATTGAGATATTGCAGAGAAAAATGAAATTTGGGAAAGTGAGAAGGAATTGTTTCAATCGATAAGGTACGAAGGAACCCTGACAAGTATTGAATTATGGGGAAACGGGTGAATAATCGCGCTAGATTGACATTTAGTTGAAGCAAATGATGTGGTGAGTGATGTTGATAATTTCGATGTGATCTACATCAACATTGCCAAATCGTAAAATTGTACATGATAGACGGCGAATTATATTCGGTTTCAGATAATAGTTAGTATGCCAGGTATTACGGAGGTGCGAATAACCTGATTTCAAGACAAATTGAGGGCGCACTCTCACACTCTTATCTCTCAGTGCCCATTTAAAAATAACTATTCCATTTTCGTAGCCCTCCCTCCCTCCCTTTATCTTCACTTTCTGGGATATTGTCAACTTTAATTTTCAAAAATCATAGAGTTTCTAATACTGACATTTTGATGGCTGATAGGCCTATAATGATCAAAACAGTCACTTTTTAAGTGCTTGATAGAACTCTTGGGGTCTAACCTTCATAAACTTAAACATAAAAAGAGCCTCCTTATGCTGCTGAAAGATGCTGGCACTATATGAATTTTGCATGAAAACAGCCATATTTATATGTGTCAATTTTAGTAGAAAACCACCCTCCCTCGTTACTTTCGAGCATATCGAAGGCCCGCCCGTGCTACGACAATCTAAAAACTAATTTTAAGTGATCTAATATACCAGGGTTTTTTTCTCGGGCGGGGGTGTCAAAAGTGGACCTTTTTCCCAAATTCAACAACAAAGCGTAACAAATTATAACTGTCCGATATACATTAGACAGCATCATTCCGTAATGGGTTTGTTTTTTTCTATCCAGAAAAAAATAAAAATTGAATCGTAAGGCCATCAGTCCCTAGTATTTTGTCATTGCCAGGGATGGGGCATTTGCCACATCTGCCGAAAGGCTTGCCCCCCCCCCCCCCCCCACAATGAAATTACAAACTATATGTATGATGTAGCCTGTGGTAAATGAGATTGGATCAAGACTAATCTTTTCTTATGTCCAATGGCTGACAGCGATCAAATGTATTTACGCATAATAACCATATTCATGCAATATATAGTCTACTTACCGATGTTACTCTAACAGTTATCCACATACATTGTGTATTCTAATTGATTTGTAATCATATATTTATTGTATATTTGATTTGTCATAGCAGATGAAAAAAATAAAAAGAGAAGAAGAAAAAATGGGAATTTAAAAAAAAAAATAACATTGGTTAAGTTATATTTAGTAAATATAACACATTATAATATTTCTGGTGCTCACATAGGAATTGATGATACAATTATTTACAGGGAGGGATACCCACATAGAGTATATTTGAATGTGCCGCTCCATTTGCGCAACATATTTGTTAAAAAACCCGTCGTCATTGTTTTCACACACAGATGTGATCCCTTTTGAAGATCGGTTGCAATACAAAACATTTGTCCTACTATTGAATGATTAGTCCAACTCGTTGGTTTGAAAAACTTGATAGGTTACCCTGCTGTTTCTGTAACACATGAACAATTTATGATAAAGTGTGTAGTTTCACATTTCGTTCATGTGTGCGTAAATCGCTGGTCAAATAAAAAAAGTTGTTGTGTATTATTGAAATATTCTGATTTATCTATTCTTGTCTGTGTTTAACAAACTTAGCTGCAAGTGAGAAAATAATTGGAATGGATGTTGGCGCAGCGGATTGTTCTCTCGCTTGCACCAATGAAACCCGGTGCTGCGTCCAATTTTAAATGACCCTTTGACTTTGACGTGTGCATTGTACCATGATATTGTTGCCGCTTGAATAACGCATTTTTAATCTTGTTCATCTTCTAAAGAAGAAAAAAAGTAGCGAACTGAAAAATAAGTAAAACGTGACAGGTTTTGTAAGCTGTAAACAAATCACACACAAGTTTGTTAAAACATTGCATAATTTAATAGAGAGGAGAATTTAGAATGCACCACAGCTTATCGCACAAGTGAAATGTTCTGACGACACTTGTTTCTTGATCAATTGCTCTTCAGTTTGAAAATCGATCACATTTGTTAAGGAAAATACTTGACAGGTTCACAAATCCTAGTTCCGAGTCTAATTGCTTCTTCTGAGTCCATTTCGTCCCCTGCTTGTCCATGCATAGAAATGGTGAAAAGGGGCTCAGCTTTAAAACCTTTCATATTTTGCTCATTTTTTCAGTCGATTACATTCTAGTCGGTAGATGAAGTAAATTAAATATGCTTTACACAAACAACGAACATGTCATGGTTTAATCAATGCACATATCAATGTCAAAAGACCGTTTCAATCAGTGCACAGTTTTGTTTTGTATTCATCCTGTAAAGCCAGATTAAATATGAATAATTCAAAAACTGTTGTATTGTACCACTTTTCAAAAAGCCTGGTTTAGAAAACACTAAATCAATTCCAATTACACATGATACATATATTGGCAAGACATCTCAATCAGAATCTACTAGACCATTTTCTCTGTGAGATGTCTTCTTGTGTTCATCCTTCTCCCCCTCAGCTGGGGATGGCGAGTCACCGGGCAAATCCTTAAGCTTCTTTTTCTTGTGCTTTTTGGCACGTTCTCGACCGCTCTGAGACGAGAGGAACGGGTCCGAGAAGAGAGGTGGGTCTTCAACACTTTTATGTTTCGCCTTCTTATGCTTCTTTGTACAGTCCTTGAAGTCATTATCTTCATCTCTTACACATGATCTGCTACCATCCGTTACAACAGGTGACTTATTGCTGTTTGCATGTTGCTTACTGCTGCTGTGTATCTGTGTAAGAGATGTTTCATGACTGTGCAGATATTGCTTACTGCCGTCTGGTGTCTGTGTAAGAGATGTGTGCTTCTTAGACAAACTTGTGCTATGAGTATGTTTCAAAATGTCTCTTCGTTTGTGTTTTTTAATTTCATGCTGCGATTTTGAGGAAGAGGCCTCTGCAAAATCATTACCCCCATTATACAAATTTCATTTGTTCTGATTTCTTTGGAGTCAAGGCAAGGTTTTGTGTTTAGGTATGTAAATGTCCAACATTTTCACTCTTGAGTAAATATTTCACCCTTTACATAGGGTAGGTGAAAACATTGTATCTATGGTGCATACATAGGCTGTCCCAAAATGATTTTGCCCAAAGTTCGTTCATTATTTGCATCTGTCGTTTACAGGCTTATTTCCAATGGGGTCCCAAAACAACACAACAAAGAGGGCCATGTTAGAGTAACATCGATAAGTAGACTATATATTGCATGAATATGGTTATTATGCGTAAATACAAAAAGAACGACATCTCATCCTTAATGAAATCGGCAGAGGTCAGACTGACAAAGCAGGCTTGGGATTCAAGAAGAATCAGAAGCTAATTAAAGACATGACCCTCAAAGAACACAGGCAATGCCTGACCAGTTTGGTTAAAGAAGTTGACGAGAATGAGATGTTGATCTACCTTTATGGATGCACGAAACAAGGACAGGTGCTGCGATGGGACTCTGCCATGCAAGTGGACACATCATGGAAGAAACTCCTGTATGTTTGGACACCAGAACTCCTGTCATTCCAGATAAATGCCATCCATGACCAACTCCCAAACACCAACTAACCTGAGACTCTGGGGCAAGACAAATATGGGATTGTGCCAGTTATGTCACCACCGAAATTGTACTCTGCTCCACATCCTGAACTGTTGCAGCTTTCCCTTAGAAAATGGAAGGTACAATTGGCGCCATGACCAAACTTTGAGAGCAATTGTATCAGGACTGATACCATATGTCGATGAAGCAAACAACAACAGACCATCAACATCCCAGTCTCAAAGTTTCAGTCCTACCATAGCACTCCAAACAGCAGATGGCACAAAATACCGTAATCCAGTCTTGCCGTACAGAAAGCCAAAAGAGACAGACATCCTGAAAAATGCCAGTGACTGGACACTCCTGGTGGATGAAGAGCACTCGCAGATAGTATTTCCTCCAGAAATGGTTGAGACGGCCAAGCGACCTGACATTACTATTTTCTCAACTCAGACTAAAAATGTCATCATCATTGAATTGACAGTCGCAGCAGAGGAAAACCTTGCAAATGCTTTCGCCAGGAAGAAATGTAAATACCAAGGCCTTGTAGCAGAATGTGAAATAACGGATGGTCTGTAAACTACTTTCCCGTTGAAGTCGGAAGCAGGGGGATTTATAGTACCACGATCAGCAAATGTCTGGCCTCACTAGGAATCCCCAGCGGGAAGAGAAAACCAATCTTAGACACAGCAGCCTTGCGAGCAAGCTACATTATCTGGCTTTGCAGAAGCACCAAGGCGTTCAGACAAGCGGAGTTGATTCCACCTCCAACCATATGCCATGAGGGAAGTGGGACGGTTGAGCGCTCAAAAAACCGGTTTAACCCGCCAAAGTCTGGTCCGCAGCCCAGAGACCTCAGAGCATAAAATTATTTACATGTACACAGATGAAGATGATGATGAAAAGCTATATTATGCAACACGGTGATTTTTCCCAATAGTCATTTTCAACGAGAATTACATCAGGAGTGCTCATCTTAATAAGGGTGAAATTACGGCTCCGAAGGTGACTACACTGGTAATCTACCAATGAATTATTCTTCTCTTCCCCTACCCCTAACACGAGTTGTTTTATGTGATTTTGTCTATGTGAATATATATGGGAATACAGGTATTGCCAATAACATGAGTTCGCAAGAGAATTATAACAGCAGGACACTTTATTCTTGTAGACAAGATATGAATCTATCATAAAAGTATTCATTTTGGAGTATGTTCGGAGGTCAGGGGTCAAACCATTTTAAAGCCACATTTAGAACTCTGGGGCTCCTACTACATGGGGTTGCAAAAGGAAAATCATGATGTACATATTTATTTACCCCCATACCTATGTTTAAAGTTAACACTTTTCATTGAGTTAGAAGCGAGATTTATCTCGCTTCTAACTCAATGAAGCGAGATTTATTTAAACACATTTTCAAGAATTGTGTTTAGTTAAACGATGTGTTTAAAGTCAAAGTTAAACTTGTGTTTAGCTTAAAACCATGTTTAAATATGTACGAGAATATGGCCCAGTGTATTTTTCTGTGACTACAATTCCAGAAATTTTATGTTGGAACACAGAGTCCATTTTCCCACTAATATCCATGTAGAGCTTAACCTACCCACTTACTCATATCCCACCCCCACCAATCAATGTTTAGGGCTCCCAACGACCGAGGAGATGAAATGGTTCCGAACAACATTGTATTTATTTTGTAAAGAGTAGGGGATCATCCCGGTATTGCATCCAAAAGCCGGGTGGTGAGAATCCCGGGTTTTGGACAGTCACTAACTGGGCAAAACCCGGGTTTTGCGCAACAACACTCAGGACAGTGCCACTCAACTTGCTGATCTGAAGCTGATGTTCTATTGTTGGTGGCGCTGTTTGTATCGTCTGCCATAGAAATCCTATTTTTACGGGTAAGCCCCGTAAGCAGTAAGGGTTTTCTATGTCGTCTGTTTAAGTTATATTCGAATCAGTAATTGAAGTTTACAGGGAATTGTTCGGAAAATTCCCCACGGGGCCTGGTTTTTAGTTTATGATACCGCATAATGGAGGATATACATAATGCGTTCCGCATAGACGATACATGCAAAGTAGGAGGGATCACCAATCGCGATCGGCTCTTGAGCCTCCCATACGTCCATGACATGCCCTTGACATTTATAGAGAGTCCTGTGAAAAGCTGTTTTTGAACCCATTAGTGCGATTTGGTGTGTACTTTTGACCATATTTGATTGAAAAGCAATCACTTTATTTCATGTTGCCTGTTGCCATCACTACACTATATGAAAAATCAGGGGGGATGATCACATTGACCACCCCCACCCAGGTCAAAGGGGATGGGGAGGGATCCCTTTACCGGGATATCCGCCCTACATGTA
Source organism: Ophiura sarsii (assembly GCA_035610835.1). Taxonomy (NCBI): domain Eukaryota; kingdom Metazoa; phylum Echinodermata; class Ophiuroidea; order Amphilepidida; family Ophiuridae; genus Ophiura; species Ophiura sarsii. Next base: position 66,016,184 of record CM069453.1, read on the forward strand.
TTAGGGACTCCCTTCCCCCTGCCTCTCTTGTCTTATATTACAAATAGTTCCCCTGATCTTCACTACAACAATAGCTTAGCTTTACGATTTACAGGACAGAGGACCCCTTCTCTAACTATTAGGGACGCACCATTACATTTTCAGGGGGGGGGGGGGGTAGGAAGTTGGGTTCCGGGGGGTGATTTTTAAAAAAATGTATTCATTCATATTGAGTTGGGTGGGGTAGATTTTTTTTTTTTAAACTCATCGGGGGGGGGGGGGGGGGGGGAGTTGTTGGCCTGCATAGAGAGGGATTTGTTTTCCGAAAACTTCCTACCGCCCCCCTGAAAATCTAATGGTGCGTCCCTTAGATAGGCGAATTACAGGGACTCCCTCTTATTCTTACAATGAATGAGAGGGGACTCTTACGATTGTTGAACGAATATAGAGACTCTCCTATTTTTTGGTGGACAAGTTAACTTGGCCACCATAGAGACCAGTTGGGTCGTAATAAAACCGAAAATATCTCCAAATTCAGTTATTCAGTGCGAAATTAATATTTTTATTTCATATTATATTAAATGTGTCTATTACCGTAAATAAAATGGTGTTCTAATCGACAATGTAGCTTTAAATAATAAATAAATGTCACTTTTAATTTGAACCTGAGTGAGACCAGTTGTGTCGTAATAAAACCGAAAATATCTCCAAATTCAGTTATTCAGTGCGAAATTAATATTTTTATTTTATATTATATTAAATGTGTCTATTACCGTAAATAAAATGGTGTTCTAATCGACAATGTAGCTTTAAATAATAAATAAATGTCACATTTAATTTTCGATTTAGTTTATTGAGTGAGAGTCTGAATGATGTATATTCATTGTAACTCCATTGAAAGTATTGAGAATGAGTAGTGTAGTAGTTGATATCGTTACCTGTCACGCGGAGAACCCCGGGTCAAATCCGCGTGGAGCCACTTTTTGTTGTTGTATACATTGGTACTTTTTGATGTTCCATTATATTAATTAATTACAATAATAATAGTTTGTTTTATTAACGAGACTTTTTTGGGGGGTACGATTGAGCACTTTATTTAATGTTATTTTTACAAAATGTGTCATAAATTACGTCGTTCGACTCAGCTGAGGAGCACTTTATTGCCGACTTCCACAAAATTCAACAGATCCATTCCAAGTCTTCTCATCCTTTTGACACTAAAAACACTTGTCCACCCAGTTTTTTAGAAGACCTTGTTTTACAAAATACTAACCCGGCCCCGATACTAACCCCCTCTCAAGTTATAATGTACATTTAGGCCTACAATTGCAATAGTTGTACGAATACAGGGACCTCCCCTGTCGAATTATTACAACAATAATTACACTAGGAGTCTCTTTTTATACAATAGTTGTACGAATCTCCGCCCTAATTCGTACAACACTTGAGTTGTAGGCCTACTTGTACGAATTTACAGCGATACCGCGACGAATACTCTTGTACCACAACTTCTACAGAGGGCGCTCACAACATATACTGTAGACCCTGCTGAAGACCCTGGAATACTCTATGTATACGCTTTGTCCCACCCTAAATATAATTATCCTTGCTCAATGACAGTTCTAACGTTGTTCTAACGTATGGTTGATGTTATCTCATTATTTCGTAATTTAAAATAAGAAATATATATCATACTGACTATGATTCTGACTATACAAAGTCATACAAAGTAATACATATGACTAAAATATTATAATAATATTTTAATTAACCACTTAGGTGATTTATAATTAATTTTATAAACTATTTTACCCAGCTATTTAGTGCATGGTTTCCGACTCTCGGATATCCATGATGGCCGCCGTTTAATTCAGTGTGTGTGTGAGACAGTTCCTACTAATTACGACCCAGTTTATGCGATGCCTATGCAATTTGCTTCTATCTCGAATCCGTCAAAGAAAGGGCTCACAATAATGTCCATCAACTGGACAACCCGCTGTTTACACAATATGCGAAAGAAACGTTTTCTGAACCTGAAGAAGAACACTCGCGACAGGTACTGTAACACAGTAAAGTGTATGTACTAGTATTACATAGCAAGTGTAGTAAGTGTAGCTTCGCTATGCAGTATAGTAGTAGTAGTAAAGCCACTACTAGTATTGGGTGAGGAAGGGAAAAGAGGAAAAGAAGGGTGAAAGGGAAAGAAAAGAGAGAGAAAGGAAAAAGGGAGGGAAAAGGAAAAGGAGAAGAAAGGGGAAAGAAAGAAAAGAAGAAAGGGAAAGAAAGAAAATTTCGCAGTACAAAAAGGCACATAAGTCAACAAATTGTTGACTGTTGTGCTTTTTGAACTGCGACATTTTGTGACCATGCAAAATTGTGTGACCGTGTGACATTTTGTGACCGTGCAAAATTTTGTGACCGTGTGAAATTTTGTGACCGTGCAAAATTGTGTGACCCCCCCCCAACTAACGTGAAATTCACAAGATAACTGACTGGGAAAAAAATTGGGGCAACCTTTTGCGAATTATTCTAACCAGGAATTTGTTTGGCTGTGCCCCCCCCTGACAACCAACCTCTGTTACGCCCCTGGTCCCCACACGACTTCGCCTGTTTTACTCCAGCAGATTACATTTACATGGATTATGAGATAGATCAGTAATTTACTTCAAACCGATTGACTTACATTAGCCTAATATTAATCACTTGAGTACCCTGGACCGCGCTGACTTCGCGTTCGACAACCATTACGATCATGATGGAATCGATCGATGTTTGGGGTAAATTGTTTGAGCACGTGTTCCCACAAGGCAAGGGTTGTGTGTGTTGAAAATACCGGGGAAAATACCGTAACAACGTAACATGTTGGATTTTATAAACGGTAATGGATTATCACTTAAATATTTCTATTATAAAAATCACCATAGATCTGGTGGTTTACTGTCCTAAGTACTAATAAAATCATACATGAAAAGAAAAGAAAAAAATTCCGTTAAAGGTAGATGTTCCGATTTTCAACTTGAAGTTTTCTATTCTACGAAATGAAAGGTCATCCTTAAAAAAGTTGTGTTCCAAAGTTTGAGTTGCATAGCTCTAATCTAATGATTCTTATTTTAGACGCACAAGATGCTGTGAACTATACCCATTAAGTAGTACACAAACCATATCGGTGGTTACCACCATTCGCGGTAGTTCGACGTTATTTCAACGATTTCTCCGTAATTATACCGATTTAGGCCGTCAAATTTCAGTATGATGATCATGAGAAAAATACTAGCTTTCATATGATATGAAAATCTCTGTATGTTTGAAATAATTCTGTGTTAAGAAAATGTGATCGGGTCATCTACCTTTAACCCTAAACCTCCTAAGTTACATTTTGAAGAATTTATTTTTCAACGACAAAAACGCGGACAAAAAGCTTGAACCCACAACCTTTCGGTTGCAAGACAAACGCTCTACCAGTGCGCCACGGGGGCCAATTATACTCGGGCCAGTGTATTGGGGCTATTATTATTTCAATGGAGGAGGACCCGGGACATTGCGGGGACTGTACACAAGTGTACAAAACGGTGCCCGACTATGCCGGGAAGTGTACGGAGACGTACAAACTGTGCCCCCTGCTAGCCGGGGCGTGTATGGGGACGTATCCTAAGGGTACACAAATGTTCACCCAGGGCGTCACTATAAATATGCTAGGGATGCGATGCGCTTGACTGAATATAAGCCTAATAAGGAACACATAATTATAAATGCATCCTGTTATGTTGCAGAAAGAAATTAAGCAACCCACAGACTGTCACAGTAGCCGGGGCATACACTTTGTCCTGGGTAAGGATGGCTGGGATTGTACACTTTGTCCCGACCACGGGGCTGGGACTGTGTGGAGACGTACTCAAAATAATGCCCAACCCGCGGGGACCGTACGTGGGACGTCACATCGGCAATTTGTATGTCCCGGCCCTATTCCCCGCTATCCCCGGTGCCAGTGATGCAATTGATAAGTGCATTATACTGTATACACAACAAGATCGTTCTAATCCAAGTGATAAACGTGTGAGATGCTGTGTAAGTAGGAGTGGGCTATAGAGGGTCATAGTTACAGATCATGCTTGCTACATGATTTTGTGATAACTTTCTATTTACCGACAACATTTAAAAAAAAGAAATTGACAGTAATTTTATCATAAATCAATCATTTTTGGTCCAATCAATTTTATTTTGGTGGCAATACCCATGTTTGTGGGGCCATGGAATAATCTTATGCAACTTGTATCGCATGACGATGTTTTCGTTTTCCTGAAAATGACATTTTTAGTGAAAATAGCCCTGTGAGGGCGCTGTTTAACAAAATACCTTTTCACATCGAAGCATCTCAAATTCTAATGTTGAAATATGATAGGAGTTACATTTTAAGTTTAGGCATTTCCTGAAAATCTGAGTAAAATACCATTTGTTGTTTTGAAGCTACACTAGTTTTAACATCTTTGAATTGTCTCCATTGAAACACACACTAATGAGAAGTTCATTGACCCCTGTACTATCCAATGGAAGTGCTTTTAACGCGTTTTTTTTTAAAATGGATGCTACGGTAAAATGAAATGAGGTAACATTCTCACTCACATCTTCAGACAATGTTTCTTGACACACTCTTAACATATTTCATGTATTTAAATTCATTTTTATTAATGCGATAGCTACTTTTTTGCAAAGCGCCCTCACAGTCCAAATTTGACCAAAATCAGCTTTTACAATAAAGCGAAGGGGTTATATGAGACGAAACCCGCATAGAATAGACCATTTCAAATCCGAAAAAATATGACCACCCGAATGCTTCCGATTAGCCAAGTGATTTTACGCTCGGTTACATGACCTGTCAGCTCCTGACAGGTCATGGCCATGTGCGCACTTGTTACATCGTGGCTCGACTATTCCAACTCTCTCTTACAGGGATCTTCTGCAAAAGATATTAAACGGCTACAGCGTCTCCAAAATCGAGCAGCCAAACTCATTTATAATGCTAAAAGACGTGATCATGCAACTCCTCTTCTCCACAAGTTACATTGGCTGCCTGTTAAAACGCGCATTGAGTTCAAGATCCTGACTATTGTATAAATGTTTCAATGATGGCTACTTACAGTACAGCTCGAAATAGAATGGACACTGACATTGCAATGACATTGCACTGACATTGCAATGATATTGCACTGACATTGCACTGACATTGCAATGACATTGCAATGATGCCTTGAGATGTAACCCGATTAGTGCAGTCATTGCAATGTCATTGCACTGACATTGCAATGACATTGCGTTGACATTGCAATGACATTGCAATGAAGTACGTTGACATTGTCCATTCTATTTCGAGCTGTACTGTATGTACCTAAAAGAAGTGGTCTTCGTTCTGCCTCTGACACTCGGATTCTCACTGTACCTAAAACTCGTCTCACTATCTCCAAAAAAGGATTTTATGCCTCCGGCCCATTTTTGTGGAATAATTTACCGCGTCACATCAGGCATGCCTCATCACTGACTCAATTTAAGAAGACGTTAAAAACTCACTTATTTCACCGTCATAGTGCGAGTGATGTTTAACACTGTTATTTTTAATTTTATGTTTTGATTTTGATAAGCGCTGTGGTACCATTGTATAATGTGTAAGAGCGCTATATAAATGCTCATTGTTATGTTTATGTTTTTATGTTTATGTGCCGGAGAAAAACAAACATGTTTTTCACCCGTCTGCCCGTGTGGTAGATTGCGCTGGTGTTGGTGATAGATTGTATCCCTCACAAAATTGATGTTGCGGCATTTCAGTAACAACAAACGGTTAGATGAAAGAGATTTGGGGTAATATTTTCACTTTTTACCGTCTGCTCGATACATTTGGAATTTGCCGATCAACGCCTTTGTTGATAAAAAACCAAATAGTCTCGTTCCACGTTTTACTTCTCATGTGTGCACACGTGTATGTAAACATAGGCGGACAATCAACTAGGGCAATGCTGTGAATGCGATTAACTGTTGCGAAGAACGCGCAACACACCTACTCCATGTGACCTGTTTTTCCGAAGATTTCCGATCTCAATTTGAAATGGTCTATGACATCTTGTAGGCCTACCCTTAAACATGGGTATTGCCACCAAAATAAAATAAATTAGACCAGAAATGACTTGGTTATGATCAAAAGACTGTTTTTTCCAAAATGGCCGACTTTTTTTGTTTTTTTGGCTGGGGCACCCTGGATTTCACATTTTTTTCATTTATTTTCATTTTTAAATGTTGTCATGTAGCAAGCGTGATCTGAAAAACTATGACCTAAAAAATTAACCCTCTATAGCCCACTCCTAGTGTAAGCGACTGTTAAAGGGACACTAAGAGATGTGTTGGAGGCTGCGCCCTCAATTATGATAAAAACTGGGATTAGTATATTTTTATAATTGTATTGCATGTATGAACTTTCACCTATAAGGATTAAGAAAAATTAGCGCTCTTTGTACAAGAAAACGTCGATTCAAAAATGCTCGTACAACCGGGACGAGCATTTTACGTCCGACAGTATCCCCCTGCAGTACGCGTGATACATAATGTGAACGATATTTGCATAGAGAGCGTTTTTTAATAAATAGTGATGATAATTATTGTTTTAATCAAGTTTTGCTGTGTTTTCACTGGAAATTATGAGCGTTTACTTTTGGACAAACTAAAAGTAAACTCAAAAGTAAACTCAATACTAAACACATATGTGAGCCCAACATCTTAGCTGTTTTCCACCAGCCTCTAATCAATAACTGTCCCATTAAATCACAGATGGTGGAAACATCTGTGACTATATTCACTCACTTGGAGCGTGCTTTGAGGTCAATTGGGTGCAAAATGAGAGAAACGTTTCGTTTTGCGTTTACTTTTACGTTCACTTTTTTGTTTAGAATTGCGTTTACTATTGAGTTTACTTTTAGTTTGTCCAAAAGTAAACGCTCATAATTTGCAGTGTTTTGTTACTAGAAACAACAATAATGGCAATATTTAATGTTCATCTTGAATTCTTAAGTAAATTTTTAAACATTTAAAATTTTCAACACCACTTAATGTCCCTTTAATATTAGTGTTTTTTCACCTTTTTCAATTGGCAATTTTTCAAAATAAATACTATTTTTACTGCGGATTTCTCTCAGATTTAGAAACTCGTAAATAGTTTGTATTGCATGTTTAATTAATATATACTATTCAGTTAATCATTTTTTTTTTTTAACAAAATATCAAAGTAGTTGGTACAGTGTGCCTTCATAAAGTCATACCCAAGTTATTCTTTACTTAATATCAAAGTGTATCTATCTAACCCTAACCCTAGCCAAATGTGGTTAAGGGGGAACTCAAGGAACTTTTTGACTTTATTTTTTGAATTTTGTGAGTCAGAGTGCTGTAATTATTAGATTTTTTGAATTTTGTGAGTCAGAGTGCTGTAATTATTATTGAACTATTAATCAAATGCATATAATAGTCAACCTTTTTGGAAAGAAAATTAATTATAGATCTCTGCTTGGTACGTAGTTTAGGTGCATGGCACACATCAAATCGTACTGGGGCAAGGTGCAGCTTGACTTATGTGTGTAGGTCAAGTTTGTTGGTTCGATTCCATCACCAGTAAATTGTTTGTGCCTGTCTGTACTTACACTGGATACCTATAGAATATACCTTTTTAACTATATAGGCCCTACTTAATACTATTGATGAGCAAATGCTATTAACCTTTGATCAATAAGTTATATTTTGTTTTTGTCTTATTTTCCCGATTGAATCTTAACCCTAACTCTATAACACCACCTAGCAACAGATTCCCCCCCCCCCCCCCCAAGTTTTTCCCTAGTTTGCAGGGCTATGCCCCTGATAGGCCCTGAACTACCCAAAATATGTTGTTTTATGGACTCCCAAATAATTTTGTTAGAATTTTTTTAATTTACAATTTTTTGAAAATGCCCCCCTAAATGTTTGTAAACAAAAAACAAAACATGCCTGACCAACTGACTCTTATTGACACAATATTTAGACAGTTCCCAGAAACAAAGTATTACTTTTCTGCCCTGCCCATTTCCCCACCAACTTTTGGATCGCTTGCAATAGAAGACTGTACATGTAAGATTGTAAGTGAATGTGGACAAAATACAAAAAGTACAAGATTTAAAGTGTTCATTTTCAAGTTGTTATTCATGCCTGGGTCTTCATGAAGTTTGATCTCTGTGGTAAGTTAATAGTTTTATTTTGCAAAATATGTGTTAATCATGTGGAACCCAGGCCCAAACAAATAGTCCGAACAAGTTTAACAGGATAATTTGTTCATGTTTGTACATGTTTGCACACATAAGTCAATGGGGGAAAATGACCAGAAATACTTATTAATTATACCATTTGTAACCTGGGTACCCAACAAGTTCTCACCCCTGTGGTAAATTTATAGTTCTATTTTTTATGCATAGTCAATGAGGGGGAGCTGACATGCGGGGAACATGGCGTCAGCCGCAGGCCTGGTCAGCTACATAACAATTTCTTGGATCACAGGTTCATCCATGTATGGCCAGAAAATATGGGACAAGAGAAAGAATAAAGTTACTAACTGGGGATGTCAATAGCTTTTTATTCATTTTATCAACTTGCTAAGATAGACCATGCAATTTAGTCTCGTCCTCCTGAGACGTGTTTATAACACTTATGGGCGATTCCATGAAAATGTGACCGAGCAAAAAAACTGAAAATTGCTCCAAAAGATTTATTTTTACCTCTATGTTGTTAAAAGCTCATGCAAAGGTTCAGGAAAAAAATGTTACAACATTTGGCTAATGTTTACTATGAAAAAACTCTACTTTTCTTACCCCAAAAATGGAAAATGAAAATATATACTTTATTGATTTGGTTTTAATTTACGCCACTTATAATTTTAATTCTACTAGTTAGGCCCTATTTAAAAATAGTAAATAATTAGATAAATTCATAACCACCACTCTACAATAGGCCATCAAAATGTCGTAACGCGTGTTACCAAACTCATATTCAGTACTAAAACCTCAATTTTTCAAGTGTTATTTATTACTATTTATGATTAATATGTTAGTTCAATTGCCAACGTCAAAATTAATTTTAATTTAGAAATATAATAAAGAATCTAAGGCTACTAAATTATGGCTGGATATAGAGGTATAAATTGGAAGTTTCATCCCAACAATAATGTAAAAATATTGGGTGTTGTAGTAAATCCGTGTATTAAATTAGAAGAGATGTGTGTAAACTGGGAAGCTAAAATGGACTCAATAGAAAAGGCAATTAGGTCTTGGACGATGAGAAATCTGTCAATGGTAGGTAAAATACAAATAGTAAAAAGTCTTTTGGTATCTAAATTTACGTATATAGGTTCAATATCAGACTTACCTAAAGTGTTTATAAACCGAATAAATAGCTTATTCTTCAAATTTGTATGGGGAGGCTCAGAAAAAGTAAAGAGAGCGACCTTATCCAATGACTATGGAAATGGTGGGCTACAAATGCTGAACTTTATAAATATTTTTTAGATTCGTTAAAGATTTCTTGGTTAAAAAAGCTGATGTCTCCCGAAACAGACACATGGAAAATGATTCCACTACATTTATTAAGCGAAACATATTTGGGTCTCAATATTTTAAAATGCAACTGTACTTTAGAAAGTATGAACGAATTGTTTAAGTCAAAGATATATAAGTTACCAATGTTCTATAGTAATTTGATTAAGGCTTGGTTTTTAACAAAATGTTCCCAGAACATAGATCAAGTAGAATCGTGGGAAACTCTGGAAGAATTGATCTAAAAAATGAAAGAAGATTTACAACAATCTAAACATGAACATGATGCTATGTATTGTAAACATGATATACCGTGTAATGTTGAAATGAACATGCTGAAAAGCCAAACATGTAAACATGAAGAAAAGCATATGAAAATGTGTTATACATGTAACTATTATGAAATGTAAACATGAAATGTAAACATGAAATGTAAACATGAAATGTAAACATGAAATGTAAACATGAAATGTAAACATGAAATGTAAACATGAAATGTAAACATGAAATGTAAACATGAAATGTAAACATGAAATGTAAAAATTATGTGAACATGACAGTGGCGGATCGTAATTAATATGAAATGTAAACATGAAATGTAAACATGAAATGTAAACATGAAATGTAAAAATTATGTGAACATGAATGTAAATATGCCGAAATGCATATGTGTTATGTAATGGTATGCAATGTAAACCTGAAAAGCATATGAAAATGTGTTATACATGCGATTGAAACTATGAAAATTATGTGAATGAAAAGCATATACAAACATGCTGAAAGCATATGAAAATGTGCTATACATGATAGGCAATGTAATCATACTGAAAAGCATATGACAGGCAAGTAATGTAAACATGTGAAATGTGAAAAATGTAAACATGAACATGTAAAAACGCTGATATGTAATGTAAACATGTGAACATGAATGTAAACATGAAAATGTAAAAAGGCTGAAAAGCATATGAAAATGTGTTAACATGTAATGATATGCAATGGAAACATGCTTGAAAAGCATATGAAATTGTGCTATACATGATATGCAAGGAAAACATGCTTAAAAGCATATGAAAATGTGAAAAGCATATGTATTTGTAGGCATGAACAATGAAATGTGAAAAATATGTATTTTGACATGAAATGTGAAAATTACGAATGTAAACATGCTGAAAAGCATATAAAAATGCTGGAAAGTAAATTGATATGCAATGTAAACATGCTGAAAAGCATATGAAAATGTGTTATACATGTATCGATATTATGAAATGTAAACATGATGAAACCATGTAAAATGATAGTAACAAACAATAAAAGATTAAAAAAAAAAATTATGGCTGGACAAAGTGTAACGCGTGTTACCGAAACACGTGTTACCGACTATTTTGCATTTGACAAAAAAGTGAGAACTTTAATTCTTGTTATTATTCTAGTTTTATAAACCTTTAAAGGTATTTGCTTACAGTAGTGACCAATTGATTGTAGGTTGGCTAGTTGAAATACACAAGCAAAACAAAGTTGGGATTTTTTTTAGTGCGTCTTTTTTCGTAACGTGTGTTACCGATATTCGGAGCGGTCTTACATTGACATGAGCTAATATTTCATATTGGTGTTAGCATGAGGATCTAGCCTTAAGTCTTGGGTATTACAATACAAAAGATGAAAACTTCATTCAAATTACTTTTACAGTTATAGAGTGGAGAATAAAGAATGGCGCGCTTAAATGTAACGCGTGTTACCGTGGAATCGCCCTTATACCATAAACGGAAAACACAAAAGTTATGAAGGTAGGAGGTAGAACTTATTGAATGCCCCTCATATAATGTACAATGGCGGATACAGGGGGAGGGGGCTGGTGCCCCCCTGTAAAATTTGACAATATACCTTTTTTGTGTACCACTTTATACCTTTTTCAGAGACATGGGTAGGTTCCGTCGGTACATTTGCCACTTGTACCCTGCGGGTTTTTTTTGAAAAAAATTGGGGACCTTTTACGATTTTTTTTTGTGTCAACCCCCCGTGAATTTTTGATCCGCCACTGATATATAAGGGTTGGGTGGAGTGTAAAAATAAAGCTGTGTTCAGTTGAATCAGAATTTGTGTCGCCTCATTTTACAGCATGCCGATACTTTTTTTAAAGAACATTGCCATAATATATACAACCATATCATATCTCAATTGTATATGAAGAATAATTTAAAGAGATGCAAAATCCCATAATGCTTTGTTACTAGCAATAAATGTGCCTACATAATCTGGGAGAGATTGGCTCAAAACCTATGTATTGAAGACAAAATAGCTGAAAACAGCGGACTTTCTATTGATGGGTATAAACATTCTGCACCATCTCTATACCTATTGTTTGTTGGCACTTTGACTTGCCATTAATATTAAATAATATAGCCAATTTTGTCAAAATTATTGGGTGTGGGATACTTAAGTCCGGACTTGGACTCAAAACCGGTCTTGAGTCCCCATTTTGAAGGACTCAGACTTGGAGGTGAAGGACATGGGCACTTAGGGACTCATGAATTGTGCCCGAGTCCAGTTAATAATAATATTGGCTTATTTTTTTTGCAGTATTAAATATTTATTTATTTAGTCATCCAATCTTCAACGGTTTATAAACAATGTCATAAATCACCATAAATGCAATTTAAGACTTAAATTATGCTGTTGGAAATACCTATTGATAACTGTTACAAGCAATAAAACACAATTTGAAGGAACCAAAATTAAAGTTATAATAAACATATGAAATAGAAGGCTGTTTGTAAATGGTCGTTAGGTGTTTTGTGTCAGTATATAGTATACTGTTAAACATAATGATAACATTTCCTACAAAAAGGATATTTCATTGGCAATGTTCAGCTTCATGTGACAGCGCTCTTAAAAAATTGATAGAATTTAGGGAAACGGCATGGGAAGGGTTGCCCTACCATGCCTACAGAATAGAACACCTTATAACTTCTGGACACTTTTTGAATATCTGAATCAATTCTTATGCCTATAATTTCATGGCATCAATATTTTCCATGTATGGGGATGCGAAAGTTAAAATTCATCATGTTGACATCACTGATATGTTGGCCTATTAGTAGACAGCAAAATGAATGGTAAACCGAGGAAAAACTTTGACTTCACATTTATTGTGCTATATGATTGAGGTACATTTCTGATACTGGTAAGGACTCAGACTTGAGAGGTTCAGACTCGACTACAACTGGTGGGGGGAGGGGGGAGAGAGAATTTACTTTAAGGGCACTACATCAGGGATGGAAATAAGACCCGCTCGCCCGCCATAAGCGGGTAACTTTTGTGTCCGTGTGTCATGATGATATAGGAGATCAGGTGGATATGAGATTAAAGAATATTGGATTGAAGAACATGATGAATACGAGGAGCTGTTACGGGCTAGGATTACAGTGGAACATCGTACAATAAAGTCAAAAACATGTAATTGTAATTTAAAAGTACTCTTGCTCTTAATTGTTTGCTGCAAAATATTATGAAAAAACCTTGGGCTGGTGGAATAAGTTGCTATCTTCAGTAGATATCAAGTCTATCAGAGTAAGTTGTTATCTTCTGTAGATAGCATGTACATCAGAGTAATTTTCTACCTTCAGAAGATAGCAATTCTATCAGAATAAATTGCTATCTTCAACTTCAATTGATAGCAAGTCTATTAGAATAAGATGCTATCTTCAGTAGATAGCAAGTATATCAGAGTAAGTTGCTATCTTCAGTAGACACGAAGTCTATCAGAGTATGTAGCTATCTATCAGAGTAAATTGCTATCTTCAATTGATACCAAGTCTAGCAGAATAAGTTGCTATCTTCAGTAAATGATTTAGCAAGTATATCAGAGTAAGTTGCTATCTTCAGTAGATAGCAAGTCTATCAGAGTAAATTGCTATCTTCAGTAGATAGCAAGTATATCAGAGTAAATTGCTATCTGCAGTAGACACTAAATATATTAGAGTAGGTTGCTATCTTCAATTGATACCAAGTCTATCAGAATAAGTTGTTATCTTCAGTAGACACGAAGTCTATCAGAGTATGTAGCTATCTATCAGAGTAAATTGCTATCTTCAATTGATACCAAGTCTAGCAGAATAAGTTGCTATCTTCAGTAAATGATTTAGCAAGTATATCAGAGTAAGTTGCTATCTTCAGTAGATAGCAAGTCTATCAGAGTAAATTGCTATCTTCAGTAGATAGCAAGTATATCAGAGTAAATTGCTATCTGCAGTAGACACCAAGTCTATTAGAATAAGATGCTATCTTCAGTAGATAGCAAGTATATCAGAGTAAGTTGCTATCTTCAGTAGACACGAAGTCTATCAGAGTATGTAGCTATCTATCAGAGTAAATTGCTATCTTCAATTGATACCAAGTCTAGCAGAATAAGTTGCTATCTTCAGTAAATGATTTAGCAAGTATATCAGAGTAAGTTGCTATCTTCAGTAGATAGCAAGTATATCAGAGTAAGTTGCTATCTTCAGAAGATCGCAAGTATATCAGAGTATGTTGTTATCTTCAGGAGATATCAAGTCTATCAGAGTAAGTTGTTATCTTCTGTATAGATAGCAAGTATATCAGAGTATTTTCCTATCTTCAGAAGATAGCAAGTCTATCAGAGTAAATTGCTATCTTCAATTGATACCAAAGCTATTAAAATATGATGCTATCTTCAGTAGATAGCAAGTCTATTAGAGTAAATTGTTATCTTTAATTGATACCAAGTCTATCAGAATAAGTTGTTATCTTCAATTGATACCAAGTCTATCAGAATAAGTTGTTATCTTCAGTAGATAGCAAGTATATCAGAGTAAGTTGTTATGATCTAGATGGAATAGCGCTATATAAATATTAATTGTTATGTTATGTTATGTTATGTTATCTTCAGGAGATATCAAGTCTATCAGAGTAAGTTGTTATCTTCTGTAGATAGCAAGTATATCAGAGTATTTTCCTATCTTCAGAAGATAGCAAGTCTATCAGAGTAAATTGCTATCTTCAATTGATACCAAAGCTATTAAAATATGATGCTATCTTCAGTAGATAGCAAGTCTATTAGAGTAAATTGTTATCTTCAATTGATACCAAGTCTATCAGAATAAGTTGTTATCTTCAATTGATAGCAAGTATATCAGAGTAAGTTGTTATCTTCAGTAGATAGCAAGTATATCAGAGTAAGTTGCTATCTTCAGAAGATCGCAAGTATATCAGAGTAAGTTGTTATCTTCAGGAGATATCAAGTCTATCAGAGTAAGTTGTTATCTTCTGTAGATAGCAAGTATATCAGAGTAATTTCATATCTTCAGAAGATAGCAAGTCTATCAGAGTAAATTGCTATCTTCAATTGATACCAAAGCTATTAACATATGATGCTATCTTCAGTAGATAGCAAGTCTATTAAAGTAAATTGTTATCTTCAATTGATACCAAGTCTATCAGAATAAGTTGCTATCTTCAGTAGACAGCAAGTATATCAGAGTAAGTTGCTATCTTCAGTAGATACCAAGTCTATCAGAGTAAGTTGCTATCTTCAATAGATAGAAAGTCTATCAGAGTAGGTTGCTATCTTCAATTGATACCAAGTCTCAAGGAGATCAGATGGATAGGAGATTAAAGAATATTTGATTGAAGAACATGATGAATACGAGGAGCTGTTACGGGCTATAGGGTTACAGTGGAACATCGTACAATAAAGACAAAAACAGGTAATTGTAATTTAAAAGTACTTGCTCTTAATTGTTTGCTGCAAAATATTATGAAAAAACCTTGGGCTGGTGGAATTTTTGTCGGGCAGGTAAATTCTGTGAGTTACTTGCCCGACTGGCTAGTTGGAAAATCTGAAGTTCCACCACTGCACAACATATAATTATGTAATTTGGCGGTAAAACTGCGGAGCTGGTACACGACGTTTTTTAACTAGGAGTGTGCGTGTCGTCCAGGGTCTCAAAAAAGGGGAGGTGGGGGGGGGGGGGGGGGGGGCTACAGATCTGAACTGAGTGGATTTTATGACAAAAAATAGGGTCTTAGAAACTGATTTTTTTTTCAAAAAGGAAGGTCTTGAGAACTGGACTATTCAATTTTGATTAGCAACAGCGCAAATGTGTTTTTTTGTTGTTGTTTTAGAACGCAAAATGTTCGAAGAATAATTGCGGCTTTGGAACGCAAAATTTCGCGATTTTTGAATGTTCAATGGAATAGGCGTCTTAAGAACTGATACGGGCTCAAAGAGGGTCATAGCGGTACATGTAGCAGCAGATAAAAAGGGTTGTTCAGCGCGGCACATACCTATACCCGTTTCCAATGTCAGTGTAAACCCCAGTTTGTGATATACCGGCCAAATTCATACATCCTAAAACTTCGGCACCACCGCAACTTCTGAGCTGACTTGGCGGCAAGTTGACAGCTGGAAGTCGTCGTTTTAATTTACTGGGCACACCTTCAATATGCCGCAGGCCGGAGTGAGAGAGGCCACAAATAAAAGATGAAAACAGACAAAAATGAGGACAAACCGAATGCAATTAGGTGAAATGCAACACATGCTGAATTAGTATAGGCCTGAATTTAGCTCGAATATCATTGAAATAAGGAAATCCGCTAAAAGGACTCACTGCACCCCCTTAATATATAGAACCCCGTGACCATATTCGATAGGGCGACCTATACAAAATAAAATCTGGGTAATGCATGTTATACTACTAGTGGGATTTTCCCCTTCCGATCACAGGCATGGCATCCCGCCCCAGATGCGGGTATTAGAAGTAAAGACCCGTGAATCTATGCAACTATCAATTGTGATTATGGTTGTGGTACCAGTGTTCATTAGGGTTAAGGAGGGGGGGGGGGGGGTAAATCATCCAACATACATGCAAGTGCCCTTCCCACGCGAAACCCACATGTTGCGAATATTTTGAGCTCTGAAGATATTTAACCACAGTGATATACCCATTCCTCTCACTCAAATATTTACAATTAACTAAACATCCAAATGATTCGGGGTTAAACTCCTTATAGAAAGTAAAGTTTCCATACACGTGTTGTCGTAAAAAAAACCACATCCACGTTTTAATCTGAGTGCCACCCCCACTCCTAACTTTAATTTTAAGTAGCCTACAAGTTAATCAGTTTATTATATAGGGCCTAATATTTACACTCACTCAACACACATCAGGAACAATTGCAAAAATGTGTCTCACGGCCCATTGAACCATTCATTAATTCATTAAACAATATAAAACCACATCAAATAATAAAACCAAAGTCTAATAGTTTACATAGAAATGGCAGTCACAACAAGATCACTGATATTCCCCGCTATATATAACAAACAACCAGTATGCCATGCATGAACTGCACGACGTATTTCTGCGCAAAACCCGGGTTTTTCGTAACTGTCCAAAACCCGGGTTTTGCGCAGAAATATTGTGAACAAAACCCGGGTTTTGTGCAAGGCCCCGTTTTTGTATGCTCGACAATAGGGGCTTGCGCAAAACCCGGGTTTTGCGCAGGGCAAAACCCGGGTTTTGGACAAACCCTAGTTTTGGACGCAGCACCGGTCTGTATCTGTTCACACATCTAACGGACTCCAATGGAAATAAGCTAATAAGCTTATTGGGTTATCCAGGGTCGTAGGACCCAAATAATATCAAATCAAATCAAATCAAATCAGACTGGGGTTGATTTCAACGAAGTCCTCAAAGTGTTCCAACAGTAATTTCTGGGATTGTAGCTTCATCCGCTATTTATTCATCTTGAAATATGTTGTAAGATATAAACATTATATATACTAGGACACATCATTGGCCAACTCAGCCATCTTCCACTTTTCTACTTTGTACTAGTGATTATTTATTGATTTTGCAAACTTTTGAGCAAAATTGCCAGCTTTGTCACTGTTGCATTTTGGTCCACACACATAAAAAACAAGGTATTTAAAAAAAACTGGACGGGGGAGATACAAGACTGTTGAAAGTTCAAGAACAGACATTAACAAACAGCGTTGCTACTATGTTTCCTAACAATTTAACTCTAAGGGATTCAAAAGTGTTTTTGATATCAAATGAAAGGTCCCATTTCTCATTACACTGATGATGCCCTTAAATCTAGAATAGGGTCAACAACCTTTAAGACGTATGGTTAACATTGATGAAGAAGTTGGATTGGGGTAATTAAAGTTGTATGGTGGACACCGAATCATTCAGAAATATTATAAGGACACATTGAGAAATAGGTTATGTAAAACTTTTTTTATGAAAGACTGGTACCTTCTGTTTAAAGTTTGAAAATGAAAATAGGCTTATCCATTTTATTTGCGGCGGTTTTAGACTTTGCTAAACATGCTCAGCATTATCACGGCATCAGTGCACGCAGTGTACGTATACAACACACTGACCCATCTGCAGGCCGTCAGCTACGCGGAAATCTCTGCACAACGCATGTATACCATACGCCAACATTTCCACCCTGAAAGTACGTTGTGAAATTGCCGTTTTACCAGGTCGAGGGGTTGTTGCCATATCATTGGGCTAATCATATTGAAGAGTTCAACCTAGACTGTAACTCTCAGCCGCCCTCTTATGTCGCTATCTTGCAGGCTCCGATATTTGTACAGCTTTAGCGTCCGTACGGTAATATTGATGACTGGGGGATGTAGCCTAGGGTTCGCCATAATCATTGGGCTAATTGCGAGACCAAGGCAACACGGAACAACGCCGTGGACTCAGTGACTCAGTATATTACTAAATCATATAATATAATACAAAATAGCATCCAAATAACTTAGTATATTACTAAATGGCATCCAAATAGCTGAAATAACTTACTGTGTCCTCTTACCTTCATATTATAACAATATCAATTACATTTTACAACAAAATCGCTTCAGAAGATGATTAATGCAAGTTATTAATATTAGCAAATGCCGCGAATTTTAGGGGTTTGTGAAAAGGTTACGACTTAGAAACGTCGTTTCAAATGACGGGGTCGCTAATCTCCCCCGTCAAAAATTTAAAAAATGAATCCAACTATAATCATAAAATTGACCATTTTGGAGAAAATTATAAAAAACATGTTTTTTGACCCATTTTAGGTTTGGAAAAGATAACTCAAAATATATTTTGTTACATTTTATCATACTAGTTTTATAATATACCTCATGCAATTCCCTAGGAATCGGGTTTTTTTTTTAAATTTTAAAATGTATTATTTTTTTAATTATCGATCAAAAAGTGCCAAAAAATATAATTTTTTACCAAAAATCATGATTTTCACGATTTTGGAGGTTAAAAAACAGGTTTTTTAGCACTTTTTGGTCTGTAATTAAAAGAATAATAAAGTTAAATTTTTTTAAAAAAACCGATTCCTAGGGAATTGCATGAGGAATATAATAAAACTAGTATGACAAAATTTAACAAAATATATTTTGAGTTATCTTTTCCAAACCTAAAATGGGTCAAAAAACATGTTTTTTATAATTTTCTCCAAAATGGTCAATTTTATGATTATAGTTGGATTCATTGAACCCTTTCCTGCAAAAAAATGTATACTTTTATTAAGATTAAATGAATAATGAAGAAGTTACGGCAGTTTTACGGAGGCTATGCGAAGGTGCACAGCCCCTTAAGCATTGATTTGAAAAGACGTGCTCGTTATTCCTCAAACTCATGGGTTCAAGTTAAGGTGTTATTAAAAACTGGGTAAAGTAGATGTCTATAAAACTTCACAAAGAGTGTTACATCAATCGCATCAGTGAATGTGCGTTTCAATTTAATATATTTAAAACATTAGAAATAGTTGAATTTTCACCTTGGCTTCTTTTCTCAAAATTTTGTCATCCCATCCGCTTCTATGAAATATGCTGTTGCTGCAATAGACTAGCTGCAGTTAGTTGTTCCATCATTTATTACCAGGCTTTTCAAACATGTCAGTTATACTGTATAACTGGCATGTTTGAAAAGCCTGGTAATAAATGATGGAACAACTAACTTACAGGTGTGAGCTACCTTGGAATAAATATAAGAATACACCTGGGGTCACTTGTCAGAGGGGGCAAATGGTATTTTTCCCGGTGGAATTTAACTTTACCAGGTTGCGGATTGCTGCTGCCGTGTCAGAAAGTTGAGGGAGGGGAAGCTCATGACAATACTAATCTAAACCCATCCAACTCAAATCACTTCCACCTTTTAGCCCGGAAGTTGGAGCTGTTCTTCCCGGTCAAAGCTGTCGGGGTGAGACTCAGACCCCCACCCCACCCCCTCGAGATACGCTACTACTGCCTCACACCTATCTCTCATCATGCGCTTGAAGCAATACTCAGTGATGTGTTAGAAGTTGTGCCCTCAATTTTGATCGAAACTTGGGATTTGAATATTTTTACAATTGTATCATAAACATGTATAAACTTACACCTATAAGGATTCAGAAAAATCACTCCTTTTTGTACAACAAAACATCAATTCTTTTCCGGACTAAAAGTGCCCGGTGAGAGATGGGTGTGAGATTTATTATATAATTGTGCCGAAACTTCATTGTTATCTATAGTTTTATCAGTTCGAAATTGGCAAAGCCTCATAACAGCAGCTAATGAATACAGAAAAACGCAGGCGAGTATATGACGTGCAACAACACTGTGCATTATATGCGTGCGGCAAAAATTGTTTGTGTGTGGCTATAATCCCGCTTGAAAGCTTTGATTACTTTTGGGCCCGTAAAGATAAAAAACCAATATTTCTCACCAATTTGGAACTGATAACATAAATAATTACTAGATATATACATGTACATGTATAATCATGTTTGGTAGGATAAAATCACCTTATTTATAATTACTGTATTCAATGTTGATTCAGTATTATCAGTTGTATACATTACGAATCATGGTTTACATTTAGCGTATTGGAATGATTTTCTCTCAGAAAGTGTTCTGTTTTATTATCGTCGCTGATCTGTCAAAACTTTGTATCTTCAACCGGCCCTTCAGCATGTATACAGTAATACGTCCTATGTATGTATAACCTTTAGCCAGTCTGCTCTGAATATGTCCAAGGGCCCAAAACATCTATCAAAACCTTTTCCCCTTTGCTCTTGCCCTTGAACATGGATAAATCAACACTTCCTATGCATTAATAGCCATCAGTATAGGCATTTTTACTCTATGCATGCTGAAGGCCGGAAAAACATACAAGGTTTTGATGTTATATACTTTTGGGTCAATAACATTTATTATTTATCAACCAACATTAGCATAATATTACAACAATCAATTATCTTTAAAATAATTTATTTCCTGTGTGTAATGATTTACAGTCCAACCCCAGTTATCTGGACATGATGGGACCAAGCAATGGCCAGATAGATGAGTGGAAAATCTCTATAAGCGAAGTACAGTCATCACAATAAGTAACTGACCAGGTAATAAACATGCTGATAACTCTAAAAGTTTAACTCCTACATAAACATATTTAATTATAAAGTTGTTGAGAAAATTCTCTTCTTAAATTTGGGATATTACACGCTAAGAATGGTTGATCAATGAGGAAGTTACGATCTCAAACGTTAGGGCAAGTCTGATTTTCATTTTAACATTTTCTTTTCAATACGGGGAGAGTATGACAGGTAAAACGTTTGTGCCGTATTGATCAACCGTAACAATGCCACCGGCCGACTATCCAACAACCAGGCCATCGACGGGTGAATTGGCACTACCACTACCAGTAATCAATAATTTGCCGGTCTGAGTCCCCGTGTTGAAAATGAAAATGTGAAAATGAAAATCAGACTTGACAGTACATTTGGGATTGTAACTTCCTTAATAATCAGCCATTCTTAGCGTGTAATATCTCAAATTCAACAAGAGAAATTTTTCAACATGTTGATAATTTAATATGTTTATGTAGGAGTTATACTTTTAGAGTTATCAGCACATTTATTACCTGGCCAGTTATTTATTGTGATGACTGTATGTGTAATTTTGCATTGACTGTCCTGAGGCATTCAAATTTGGACAATAGAAGGGTTCTGAATGAGGCGTATGTACAGTGACAAGTATTATGTAAGCACTAAACAGCACTACCAACATCAAAAAATGGCCTTCAAACGCTTCAGAGTGTGAAAATAAGGCGAATCAGCCGGATAACAGAGTTATTCGGATAAAAGGGGTCAGATAACTGGGGTTGGACTGTATCAAGAACTTGTTGTGGGGGCTGACATCCCAAATCCATCAGGTAGAATGAAGAAATGGCTGTTATCTTTACATACACCAGGGTGCACAGCACAGAATTAAATATAATCGTCATCATTGTATTCACACACAGATGTGGTCTTTTTGAAGACCAGTTGTCATCATGGTCATTAATAAACATGTTTTCCTGCAAATGAATGATTAGTCCAAATCATTGGTTTGAAAAACTTGATGTTACTCTGTTGTCTCTGTAACACATGGAAAATTATAATAAAAGTGTGTAGTTTCACATTTTGTTCATGTGTGTAATTTGCTGGTCAAATAAAAAAATGATTGTATTATTGAAATATTCTTAGTGATTTATTCTTGTCTGTGCCTAATACGCACACAAAAAATTATGGCCCTCGTTTATGCTCCTGGACCAGATTTACAGAATAAAGTGCAATATATATTTAGCTTTATTCCGTTTCGTGTTTAAGCTAGTAGGCTATTCAATATGGGTCAAGCCTTGTATTGCCAACCTCCCTGTCCCGCCCATCACCTGGATTTCTTTCATTTCACACAATTTGCGTATCCATTCCCTGGTGTCAGGAGCATTGATCCAGGAGCATTAAAGGGGGCCAAAATAAATATTTTGTGTGCTGTCTAATACATTTATAGTATATTTGGCCATCACAAGACAGTGATGTAACCACTTATTCTACTAATTGCAGCACATAACGCGCACGCCTACTCGCGGCGCTAACGTATACACATGAGCGTTGAAAGGCGGAAGATACATGTGTGTGCGTAAAAGCCGGCTGCGCCTGTTAAGTTACGTCACTGTCCAGAGGAAGACAAATAGAGTGTACTGTAAACCTTGAGACTAAAGAGTATTATGCCTTCAAATAAATGGAGTGGATCTGTGTGGTTTGATAAATCCAATATTCATGATCTAGAATTCTAATGAGGACACAGTGCAACAGGCCGTAAACAATCCAAAATGCATCTTTTCATATTTTAGCCCAACATTCAAATACATAAAATATAGAGGAAAATCTAGCCTCTTTCTGAGAAATTTTGATTGCTCTATCAGCCCTGCAAGTTTGGATAATCAATTTTCGGAACTTTTATTGAGCATCTAATAGTTTGTGGTGGTTTTGAAGTAATTTCTGATTTGCATCTAATTTGCATTCTTTTATTACAAAATGTCATGTTGGCCAATCATTTCAATGACTGAACATGTTACCTAAAAATTGTACTTGAGGACTTTTCAATTTTTCTTTATATTGATATTTATTTCATATAGACTTTTAAAATTTAGTTTCAACGTTATTGTCAGTATGATCCCCATACATGTATGCACAGCTGCATTATGTATTATAGGATTGCCCATACCCTACAGCCAGTAATTTTTTCGTATATATTATAGGATTGTTGTTCATGCCTGTGTTAAGATTTTTACAGTACCGGCATAATCATATTCTAAAACCAGCAATTTCTCATCCCTATCCATCAATGCTATTCCATAAGGATTCTCCAGACCTTTGTATATGCATCGTAGATACTTGCCATCCATAGAGAAGCAATGGATACATTTGTCACCGTTATTTACGATACATATCTCATCATTAAGACTGACACAAACACCGCCTGGACACCACTTCTTTACATTTGGAGTACCATCAATAGCAATCAATGGTTTCCCAGTCATGTCAATCACATGCACACTAGTGCTATCTTCCCCTGCAGATATAACAATGTTATTCTGTTTTGTTGAAGCTATGAACCATGGCCGTGGCGCTACAGGAACCTTGATACTGGTGATGTGACTACCGTTCAGGTCATGTATGCTGATGTACTTCGAGGAGATTTCTCCAACCAATAGTTGGTTACGAGAGTTGATAGCGAGACCACGAAGAGATGCTTTCACATGTGATGATTTCACTCCATCTGGAGATACCGCAGGGAATTCAGAGAGGTATTGACCCTTCGGACAGTATACAGTGACACATTTGTGACGCTCTGTTGTTACAAAGAATTTACTATCAGGAGATACGGCAATATTTGAAGCATCTGATGATTTTTTGTCCAAACTGAAATTAAATTTGCCATCTGTATTGTAGACATGGACAGGTGTTGAAGCATTCCAATTCGCCACCGCTATATCACCAGAAGGAGTAATTGCAACATCCATGGGAAGGCTCATTTTAGAATGACCATCTTGACCAAACTCCTTCTTCAGAACCCAGTTACAACTTGATATTTTTCTAGTACGTGAAGTACCTGAAGTCAAAGTTCCAAGATGCTGATTGGTTATGGGAAGAATGTTATCTGCTTTGTAAGCAATACCATCCAATCCTGTATCCAGTGAAGGTGGTCTTACTCCACACACATCTTGTAGTGAAATCTTCAGTTGTTTGTAGACAGATGCGACGTCATAGTCTGATCCTGTCTCCATAACCTGAGTTGCCATCTCTTGTGCTCTCTTCAACTGTGCTTGTTGGCTGACGAGGATTTCTTCAGAAGCATCTATCTTAGTGTGAACATCAGTGACATGTTCATCAAGACTGTCCCTTTCATCCTGGCAGAGTTTGTGGATATGTTTGATAGCTTCCTCTTCTGCTTTCTGAATGTCTAGCAAAGCTTGCTTGGCATTAGAATTCAAACATCTTCGTGTAGATCTTGCCTTATGAAGTGCATCATTGACTTGATTGGTGACTGCATCACTCTCTTCTACCAGTTGTTGAATCTCTCGTTTCTGCTCTTTAATTGCAAAATCTAGCTCAACATACGCATGATCAGGAATTTTGTGATTAACCACAGTGCAGTCTCGGCAAATCAACACTCCACATGTTTCACAAAAGAACCATAGAGGTTGCCCTTTATGCTTATTGCACGTTGGCTGCTTACTTAATACACTCTGCAAGTCAACTTTGCCTGACTTGAGATCTTCCAATTTAATAACCTGATGACTTTTAAGGAGCTTGATAGTTTTATGAAGATCGGCACCTTTGTTACAGAGAAAGCCATCACAAGTCAGACAACGTGCTAGTAGTTTAGAGGCCATCTCTTCACAGCAAACACAGGCGACATTCATTGGCTTCAACACTTGGCTGAAATAAATAAATAACAAATAAATATTTGATTGATTGATTGATTGATTGATTGATTGATTGATTGATTGATTGATTGATTGATTGATTGATTGATTGATTGATTGATTGATTGATTGATTGATTGATTGATTGATTGATTGAATTTCTTACAAACATTATGCTGAGATTTACCAATTGGATTAATGGGCATAGATGGGAATCTCATATTGTGTGCATTGTGGACCAACACGTTAATCTACAAAAACTTAGAAACATGTGCTCCTGAGATAAGTGTTTTAGAAATACAGAATAAATAACCATAGATTAAAAAATAAATAACATCACCCCATATTAAATTGTATTTCAGAGAAACATTAACATATAATCACAAGTTCAAGCAGTAGATAATAATCCTACAGTAGTAGACAACAAGTGATCGTGTGGTGTAATCAGCGGTAGATAGCAAGTATGTAAATACAAATCTATCAACAGTAGATAGCAAGTGAATATAATTATATCAGTGTATGTAGCAAGTGAATACAATGCTATCGGCAGTAGATAGCAAGTGAATATAATGCTATCAGCAGTATATAGCAAGTTAAAATAATGCTATCAGTAGTAGATAGCAAGTGAATACAATGCTATCAGCAGTAGATAGCAAGTGAATATAATGCTATCAGCAGTAGATAGCAAGTGAATATATGCTATCAGCAGTATATAGCAAGTTAAAATAATGATATCAGCAGTATATAGCAAGTTAAAATAATGCTATCAGCAGTAAATAGCAAGTGAATACAATGCTATCAGCAGTAGATAGCAAGTGAATATAATGCTATCAGCAGTAGATAGCAAGTGAATATAACGCTATCAGCAGTATATAGCAAGCTAAAATAATGCTATCAGCAGTAGATAGCAAGTGAATACAATGCTATCAGCAGTAGATAGCAAGTGAATATAATGCTACCAGCAGTATAATAGCAAGTTATAATAATGCTATCAGGAGTAGATAGCAAGTGAATACAATGCTAGCAGCAATAGATAGCAAGTGAATATAATGCTATCAGCAGTATATAGCAAGTTAAAATAATGATATCAGCAGTAGATAGCAAGTGAATTTAATGCTATCAGCAGTAGATAGCAAGTGAATTTAATGCTATCAGCAGGAATAAAGCAAGTTAAAATAATGCTATCAGCAGTAGATATCAAATAAATACAATGCTATCAGCAGTAGATAGCAGTTGAATATAATGCTATAAACAGTAGATACCAAGTGAATATAATGCTATCGGTGTATAGCAAGTGAATACAATGCTATCAGCAGTATATTGCAAATAAATATAATGCTATCAGCAGTATATAGCATGTTAAAATAATGCTATCAGCAGTAGATAGCAAGTGAATAAAATGCTATCAGCAGTAGATAGCAAGTGAATTTAATGCTATCAGCAGTATATAGCAAGTTAAAATATGCTATCAGCAGTAGATAGCAAGTGAATACAATGCTATCAGCAGTAGATAGCAGGTGAATATAATGCTATCGGCAGTAGATATCAAGTGAATACAATGATATCAGCAGTATATAGCAAGTTATAATAATGCTATCAGCAGTAGATAGCAAGTGAATACAATGGTATCAGCAGTAGATAGCAAGTAAATATAATGCTATCAGCAGTATATAGCAAGTTAAAATAATGCTATCAGCAGTAGAAAGCAAGTGAATACAATGCTATCAGCAGTAGATCGCAAATGAATGCAATGCTATCAGCAGTAGATAGCAAGTGAATATAATGCTATCAGCAGTATATAGCAAGGTAAAATAATGCTAGCAGCCGTATATAGCAAGTAAAATAATGCTATCAGCAGTTGATCGCAAATGAATAAGATGCTATCAGCAGTATAAAGCAAGTTATAATAATGCTATCAGCAGTATAACGCAAGTTATAATAATGCTATCAGCAGTATATAGCAAGTTATAATAATGCTATCAGCAGTAGATAGCAAGTGAATACAATGCTAGCAGCAATAGATAGCAAGTGAATATAATGCTATCTGCAGTATATAGAAAGTTAAAATAATGCTATCAGCAGTAGTAAGCAAATTAAAATAATGCTATCAGCAGTAGCAAGTGAATATAATGCTATCAAAATAGATAACAAGTGAATATACTGCTGATCGCTTTGTATACACTTACTACCTACTGGTGATAGCATTTTGTTTGTTATCAACAGTAGATAGCAATTAAATACAACGCTGATCGCTTTGTAAATACTTACTACCTACTGGTGATAGCATCTTTTGTTGTTGATATAAACAGTAGATAGCAAGTAAATACAACGCTATCTGCTGCTGATATCATTATCCCTTGCTATTTACTGTTGGTATAAATATATTTACTTGCTATCTGCTGCTGATATCATTATCCCTTGTTATTTACTGTTGGTATAAATATATTTACTTGCTATCTGCTGCTGATATCATTCTCTTTACTCGCTGTAACATTATTCATCTTGTTTTCTACTGCTTGACAGCTATGATTCTATGGATACGTTTCTGTGAAATCTGACTTACCGAAGTAATATCATCTTTGATATCTGTGATTCTATCCAATACCATGATGATGTTATCTTTGACATTTGTGATTATACATTAATCTTTCTTTGAAATCTAATTTACCGAGATAATGTTATCTTTGAAATCTGTGATTCTATGTTATTTATTCTATAAGGCAATTATCTCCGAAGCACAAGTTTCTAAAGATATCTCAGATCGGATGATCACAACAAGCATGACAAGTTTTCTTGTGAGCGTGTGTGGTCTAGTGGATAAGACGCCGGTCTCACGATGCAAAGGTTGTGAGTTCGAGCCCCGCTAAGGCCAACATGTTTGTATCCTTGGGCAAGGTACTTAGTCTCAATTGCTTCGTTGACCCAAGCGACATTTGGGGAGCTGTTAGGATATCAAAATCTAAGTAGTGCTGATAGGCTTGTGCACTTGTCGACTGGTAGCCGCCTAAGTGTAGCGACCAAAGGATTCTGATATCTAAACTGGCAGCGATAATAATTGATTTAAAAAGCGCTTTGGGACTGTGCTTGCATTGTGGAAAGCGCTATATAAGAACGGTTATATTATTATTATTATTATTATTAAATCACCACGGTTCACCAAAAACTTACGGTAAATGCGAATGACTTAATCCTTTTCACACAGTTTACTAAACAAAAACATCATTTTAAGAAATGTTTAAAAATTCGTAATTTCATCTCGGTTAAAATAAATTGATGGGTTGTCGTCTATATTCAAAGTTGTCATTTTAAATGAGATTGAGTTATTTGAAAATGGAAACTGAAACGAGAGCATCAATGATCCAGAACCGCGATGTTTTTGCAGGTATCATGTAACTTAACCCAACTTAACCCGACTTAACCCAACTTAAACTAACTCTGCCTAACTTAACCTTACTCAACCTAAACTAACCTAACCTAACTTAACCTAACGTAACCTAACGTAACCTAACTTAACCCAACTTAACCCAACTTAACCCAACATAA
This sequence comes from Ophiura sarsii, assembly GCA_035610835.1. Lineage (NCBI taxonomy): Eukaryota > Metazoa > Echinodermata > Ophiuroidea > Amphilepidida > Ophiuridae > Ophiura > Ophiura sarsii. Next base: position 66,044,568 of record CM069453.1, read on the forward strand.
CCCAACTTAACCCAACTTAACCCAACTTAACCCAACTTAACCCAAATTAACCCAACTTAACCCAACTTTACCTTTACCTTTACCTAGGCTTTTTCAGCCTCTGTAGGCTGAAGCCCTCTTTCAGCATCTTCCATCTGTGTCTGTCTTGTGCTTCTCTTGTCCATGTCGTTCCTCTGTATTCGGTTAATTCGTCTCTCCATCTTTGTTTCTGCCTGCCTCTTCTCCTTTTGCCTGTACGGGGTTGCCACTCGGTTGTTCTTATTGTCCACCGATTATCTTTCTGTCTCGCGATATGTCCTGCCCATCTCCATTTCATTTCCTTGATTTTTTCAATGATGTCTTTTACTTTAGTTTTATTACGAATGGTTGTGTTCTTTTGTTTGTCTCGTATTGTTATGTTTAACATCCTCCCTTCCATGGCTCGCTGCGCTACTAGAAGTTTCTGTTCAGTTTCTTTGGTTGTTGACCAAGTTTCGGCACCGTATGTCATGGTAGGTAGCACACATTGATTGAAAACCCTTGTCCTTAATGTTATTGGTATGGTTTTATCACAGAGAGTGGTTTTGTTTCTGCCGAAGCAGCTCCAGCCTGCCTTGATTTTTATCAAGACTTCCTCTCTCGTATTGTTCTCCATTTTTATTTCCTTGCCAAGATATTTGTAACTTTCTACCTTTTCTATCGGTTCCTTGTCAATTTCGATGGACTCCTTTGTTTGGAAATTTGTCATGAATTTTGTTTTTCCTTTGTGCATTTTCAGACCAACTTTTCTGCTTTCCGTATTCAGACAGTTTAGTTGGGCCTCCAATTCCTTCACTGAGTTAGCTAGTAAAGCCACATCATCTGCAAACCTGAGGTCTGTTAGCCGCTCTCCATCGATGAGTATCCCTCTTTCTTTCATGTCTACCTTCTTGAACACCTCTTCCATTGCAGCAGTGAAAATCTTTGGAGAGATTGTGTCGCCTTGTCGCACACCTCTGCTGATTTTGAAAGGTTTTGAGATGTCCTCGTCGATATGGATCCTCGCTGTAGCGTCAGTGTATATATCCTCTAGAATTTGAACATATCCTTCATTTATTCCTATTTTCCTTAATGCTAGGAAGAGGTCACTATGCTCAACTGAGTCGAACGCCTTTTCATAGTCGATGAATCCGACGCAGAGCTTTATTTGGTACTCATTGGCCTTTTCAATTAGCTGGCTTAAAGCCTGAAGATGGTCAGTGGTTGAGAAACCTTGTCTGAATCCTGCTTGTTCCCTTGGTTGGTTTTCATCAAGCACTCTCTTCATTCTGGTTTGAAGGATTCTTGTAAATATTTTGTATGGGTGGGAGAGCAGACTTATTGGCCTGTAGTTTTTGATGTCCTCTTTGTCTCCCTTCTTGTGTAGAAGTATGACCTTTGCTTCCTTCCATTCCTTGGGGATTTTCCTTTCAGTAAGTATCTGATTGTATAGACTTGCCAGCTGACCTAACTTAACTTAACTTAACTCAACTTATCTTAACCTAACTTAACCTAACATAACCCAACATTACCCCAACTAAACCCAAGTTAACCCAACTTAACCTAACATAACCTAACATGACTTAACTTGACTTAACTTAACCTAACTTAACCTAACCTAACGTAACATAACCCAACTTAACCCAACTTAACCCAACTTAACCCAACATAACCCAACCCAACATAACCCAACTTAACCTAACTTAACCTTACCTTACCTAACCTAACCTAACCTAATCTAACTTAACCTAACTTAACCTAACTTAACCTTACTTAACCTAACTTAACCTAACATAACCAACATAGCCCAACTTAACCCAACTTAACCCAACTAATCCCAACTTAACCTAACATAACCTAACTTAACCTTACTTAACCTAACTTAACCTAACATAACCAACATAGCCCATCTTAACCCAACTAATCCCAACTTAACCTAACAGAACCTAACTTAACCTAACATAACCTAAATCAACCTAACTAATAACCTAACTTAACCCAACTTAACCCAACTTAACCCAACTTAACCCAACTTAACTCAACTTAACAACTTACCCCAACTTAATATTACTTAACCTTACTTAACCTAACTTAACCTAACATAACCCAACATAACCCCAACTAAAACCCAACTTAACCCAACTTAACCTAACATAACCTAACATGACTTAACTTGACTTAACTTAACCTAACTTAACCTAACCTAACGTAACTTAACCTAACTTAACCCAACTTAACCCAACTTAACCCAACTTAACCCAACTTAACCCAACTTAACCCAACTTAACCCAACTTAACACAACTTAACCCAACTTAAACCCAACTTAAACCCAACTTAACCCAACTTATGGGGCCCCATGTCCCTATTCACCCCGTTTTTTACGGTACACAAACTGGCCGGGTGACATTTTAAAATATTTTCCCATTTTTGTCCCTATTCACCTCATGTCCCTATTCACCCCCGTTTTACCACAGATGGTGGACGGTACTTCAACTCGTTGCTTTCCATGGCATAACAGAGAACAGGTCAAAACATTAAATCATTGGACTGGGGATTTGGTGACCCGTACTTGCTACCTAGGAGCATGAAGCTACTAGCTTCATGATCAGGTTAAGTCATTGGCCCTGCTTATTAACGCTAACAGGGTCGCCAGTTCATTCAGGACAAATATAGTGCAAAAAAATGGGGAAATATATAACTAAATTCATTACATAAGTTAAAAGTTTAACGGGTTCGCCGTCGGACGAGTTTTAATCTGTCAAGCTTTCGTCAGGATTAGCTCTGACTTCTTCAGGACCAAATTATTATAATATTAAACAAAACATAAAGATTGCCACTTCTCTTGTTATCATCATTTGGGCTGCCCCTTGCCCGATGATTTGAGAGTAGGTGCCCTTTCCTACTTGTGAAAGAATTGGTGGCTCTGAAAAGAGCCGTTCAGATGGATTGCCGCTTCCACTGAACACTGAATTACATTACACTTCAAACAACGTGAAAACTAAATCGAAAAAGCCACCCGAGAGTTTTTTTCAAAACAATGTCCATACCAATCTGACGAAATTTCAGTGCTTCACATAGTCCAGCCACAAAGAAGTTCGCAACTTTTAAAAGCATCACACGTAAAACCAATGCTTTGGAATTCTACTCTAGCACGACTATGGTGTTAGGGACCGTTCATAAATACTTTGGTGGGGGGGGGCTGGATATTTTTTTTTTTGGTATATCAAAACTTTTTTGACCCCCCCCTCTCACCATGCCACAAACTTTTTTGACCCCCCCCCCCTTGTATTACTGCCTGCACCTGAAACTTTCTTACCCCCCCCCCCCCCCCCCCCCCGTTCATTGTTATCAAGTTCAGAGAACATCTTTAGGCCTATGTTATCTTTTATGGGATTTTTTACAGAATTTGACCATGTATCATATTCTATTTTGATGGACGCATCGCATCTAGGAGGGCAGGTTGTAGAATCTAGAGTGAATCAGAACTCCCACTGCAGGTATCTTTGGCATGGTCTTTAATCCCCTGAATAATTTCACATATTTATGCACGGATCTCTCTCTGTTCATGAAACCAATTAGGGTGCTCCCTCCAATTATCCTGGCTTTGAATACTATGTGCTTACAATTGTTGTTTGCTATTGATATGAATTTGCCCTTCATTCTTTTTTGCTGGAGGCTAGTACATGAACATAGGTCCGTGTACATATTCGCGCGTAGCGCGCCAAAAAAAATTAGCTATTTTTACGTTGATTTATGAACGTTCCGTAAATAATGTGTACTAGCGGGCACCAGCGCTTCGCGCTGGACCCGCTAGAAGATTTCACGGGGAATAAGTAAACAAAGCGTAAGAAAATGTGATACAATAATATCAAAACATGTCCTACATGTATACATAATCCAGACGGGGCCCTATTAAAACAATCCGAATAGCGCAGGTGCTTTTGATAATCCAGGTATACATGTGCCTTAATCTAGGTAGGCCTACGTTTGTGTTTCCCGATACCTATGTAGGCCTCCCATGAGACCTGAAATGCGGGTACCCGTTGTCCCATTATATCCAGGGACCCCATAGGCCTAAGCCCTACCCCCTAATCCAGTTGCCCCAGGTGCTCTTAATAATGCACCGGATACCACATAATCAAGGTAGGCCCACTGCAGTGTGCCGTTATCTCGAGATACCCAGGTGCCCTTACTTTATCATATTCAAGTAAATTAAACGCGGGTGCCGAAGATAGCGGGCAGTAAAAGTCCTATCACAATAGGCAGAGGTCAAAGCGTTATAAATGTTTATATAAATATCAAGAGTATGTTCTTAAATAATTCAGGTACTAAAGTGCCCTTGATATAATGTAAGTGACATGGTGCCCTTAATACACCATGAGCCTAGGCCCAATGTGCTCTTAAATAATACAGATACCCATGTTTCTAATCCAAGTAGGCCTACTCCATCAACGTGTTTATAATACCCCCAGTTATTACCTCCTGTCAGCGCATGTTTCTACCTATTTTGTACCCCAAATAATAAAAAGTTGAATTTTTATGTCAAAATTGAAAGTTACTTAAAATTTAGATTTTAAATGTCTCCCCGATTCTTTTATTACCCCTCCACCCCGTTTTCCTCCTTTAACATTTTGGTGCTGGTGTCGCCACTGCCCATTATGCACATACTGTATCCAGGTAATTCAGTATAGGCCTACGTTCTGAGCGTTATAGTTTTATAGTCGGTCGTTTAGTTTTATGGTCGGCGGAGTCTATCATCAAGATCACTTGTACCATTCCACGCTTGTACTTGAGCACAATGTATGCCATCCGGGTTTTGTTTGGCCTATTTACATTAAATACATTATTCCTTCAATAGGCATGTGGGGCCTTACGTATAGTATGTAGCCCCTTTGTCAGGTTTGCTGTGTTCTATAAAGCCTCCCGAGATACTATCTGAGTGTACACCCTTAAAATCCAGTTATCAAACGTGGCCCACCTGCGCATAGTATATCCAGGTAATTTGAGACTCGTTTAATTTATTATAGTGAACCCCGTAATCCAGATACCACGGATGCCCTTAATAATCCAGACACTCTATAATAATCATGATAATGTACCACACAAAAAACACGTTCCGTTTATCCAGATGCCCCATGTGCCCTTATATCCAAGTGCGGAGAGGAGGAGGTGGCTTTAGTTGTTTAGAGTACACTATTAGAAAAAGGGTGCTTCAGAGGGGTTCTTGGCTGTCCCGTATATGGTTTAAAGGTTCTTTGATTTTAAAGGCCCCCAAAAGGTTCTGTAGAGAACCTTTAGAGGTTCTAAAGACCAATGTTTGCCCATATTTTGCCTATTTTGAACCTTAAAATGGTTCTTTTTGGAATCTTTTAAGGTGATATAAAGGGTTCCATACGGCCGCGGGACAGCCAAGAACCCCTGAAGCCTGAAGCATCCTTTTTCTAAGAGCATGAAGAGTGTACGGACTGCCTGCTTTCACTCTGCTCCGTTACAATGTGCACGGTTTGCGCCACAAACGCGTACACTTTTTGTGCTGCATCATTACGTGTGCGCCGAACCGCGTTCGCCATGTTAAACGCGGTCGCGCAGCACAACATAGAAACGGTTGACATGGTACTGCCAGTTTCTTTATCGTTAGCAAACGTCGCATTCATCTATGTTACTAATGTGAAAGTGTCACTTTAAGATATGTGTAAGAGTTTTTGTTTACATTTAGAAAATGCCGTGAAATATTTTTATTTGTCGGACGTATAAATGCTTGTTACTATGCGATCTTTAAGAATAACAAACAGCCGCATATACAGAAATGTAGCTATATCCCTGAAGAAAATATTTTGGGTGAAGACCATATGTCATCACTCACTCCGAAAACCACAATTTGTGTCCGAACAGTAGCTACCCGAGTAAAATAAATTCAACATTTTGGATTTTACATGTGATCCTTTCTGCGCATGTCTGAAAACGGGAAAAAAACGGGTATTGAACTATCTAATTAGCTCGTGTATTAGAGGCGCAATTACCACGCTTTTTCAGTTGAAGAGGGACGCGAGTGCAAAATAATTATTGAACTATCTAATCAGGCGAGGGACCGAAAATTAGTATATAGATACAAGTAAAGCAGGGGTTTGGGGGCGAAGCCCCCAGAAAATTTTGGAAACTAATAAGTGTTTAAACTTTTTTGACCCCCCCCTCTGTTGTGGTTCTCAAAAACTTTTTTGACCCCCCCTTTGCAGAGTATCAACACTTTTTGGGCCCCCCCCCCTATAATTATCCAGCCCCCCCCCCCCCCCCCCCACCAAAGTATTTATGAACGCTCCCTTAGCTACTATGGCACAACCTCGATAGTTCTACTATCGCGGTAAAAAATTATTCGGTGGAAATGCGTGATATAAATTTTTAAAAAGTGTTAATATGAAAACTATATCATAGTGCACCAAACGAGACTTTTTTATAGACTTAGTTCATACAAACTGTAACCAGCCATATACAAAAATGGAATTTATTTAGCCATTTCAATCCAATTAACACGCCTCTATCATAACCAGTAAATGTGGTAATGATTTTTGAACCAATTATCTTAACACACAAACGTGATATGATATCACTATTACACTTTGCACCCTAAACTTATCTTATTGATGTGTCGCAGTTGGATTTGGAATATCCTAATATAAATCCTGTGAACTTTTAAGTAGGCCTATAAATACTGATTATTATTATTATTATTAATGATGATATCGGGATTAATTTCGGATTACCCGCAAGCCCTAATTCTTCTTCATACAAATCACGGACCGTCAGTAAAAAGCAATATAAATATTTAATAAAATGACTGTAATTTGTACCCTGTCGATACGAGACAGACGAAATGAAATGTTTGTGATATATAGACCTGCAAAATGGTCGCGGTCTTACTTACCTTCTCTCCATAAGAGTAGACACAAAGAAATTACCAGGCAGACCATCAACCCCATCATCCGGTAGTGGCATGGTTTTCTTACAGGCTGGACAGATCACATATTTGCTAGATGTTGTATCGTGTTCTGTCCATTCTCTCAAACATACCAGACAAAATGTATGTAAGCATGGCAGAGCTTTGGGATCTTTTACGGTCTCTTTACAAATACCACATTTAGTCAAGTCTTCTGCGGGTGTAGCCATCGTGATGTTTACGAATATTGTGGGGTTTACCGTTAATTTGTAGAAATTAAGCCTCGATTTATGGTAAATTTTGGAGCAGCACTTCCGACATGACTACCTTTTCGCGTCGCGATCATGTGATGTGACGAGGTCAAAGTTTCATCAGTCGGGGAATTCCCCTTGAAAGCATGCATTCAGCGGGTGCTGGACTCGAGTAATAATGCAGTTGCTCTGTGCACAAAATATGGATTTAAAATGGCCAACAAAGCGCCGCCGGTGTGTTAGAATATCAAAAGGCGCAGAGTCAGAACGTTTTGTAAACTACAAAAATAATAACCAGGAGGGGAATTTGGGGCAACTGGTCCTATGGGGCAACTGGTTCGAAATGAAGGCTTTTGTAATTATATGGGCATAGGGGAATATGGGGCAACTGGTCCGTGGGGCAAGTGGTCCGAAATTAGGGATTTTGTAATTGTACGGGCATAGGCCTACCCTTACCAGACACGATCGCTTAATAAGTGTTCCGTAAGCGTTCCGTAAGCGTTCGACCAGCTACGAACGCTTATTTAGGCGGTCGAGACACAGAACGCTTAATTAAGCGGTCATCGAACGGTTAAATTGATATTAAGCGTTCTATTTAAGCGTTCACTTTTTTCCTTAACGTTCGTGGGAAAAAAATAAGCGTTCGAGGAAACTATTGAGTTATTTAAGCGTTCAAAAAATGTTGTATCAGAATATTAAGCGGTCAGAACAGTTAACTTGAATATAAGCGTTCATAATGTCTTAGCATTCGAGGTCAAAGGTCAATTTTCAAATTACAACTGACAAAAACAACCATGCCACTATAGTGTCAGGCTTGACACAGCAGCAGCATATTTTGGCTTTTTTCCACTATTGGAGGGACTCATGTTCTGAAACTTAAGGATGTTGTGTTACAACATGGAACAAATGGTGTGTGTAATTTAAGGCAATAAACATGAATTCAGCCTATACTTTATAGATACTGATGTAAGCGTACTTATGATAAAGACATTTAATTTAACACAAGTATAAGCTTACATTTTTACAAGCTTGCATAAATGAAGATTGCATTTTTAGTGGTTGGTATGAAAGCAGGGTGGAGATATGATGGTACATATCAGTGTCATTGTAATACAACAGCTAATCAGCTATAATATATAGGTTATGTTTATAAAATAGCAATTTATTAGTTCAATTGCCACCTATTTTCAGCCATCTTCCAATTTTAATAGGGCCCTATGGATTTGGAAGGTTTGGATTTAGGGCTAGAGTTAGGGTTAAAGTTAAGCTTAAATCGTTAAGGGGGTGTGGAGCCTCAGGTATAGCCTCCGTAAAACTGCCGTAACTTCTTCATTATTCATTTAATCTATATAAAAGTATACATTTTCTACATGTACAGATAAATACATTTTTTTGCACGCTACGCACATTTTTGAATGCATTTTGTACAGCAAATTCTGCGCGTTACACGCGAATCTTTGTGCAAATGAAACTTTCCACAATTTGCGGGCTATGCGCGAATCTTTGTGCAACATTGTCATTGACGAGATAAACACAATTTGTTGTGCGCTTCGTGTGTTTTTGAATGAATTTTGTACAGCAAATTTCTGCGCGCTATGCGCGAATCTTCATGCAACATTTATTTTTTAAGCAAAAGGTCGTTGTCTACATCTAAGTGTAGGGAGGGGGTCAATAAAGTTTATCAACTTGTTAAATAAGGGGTCAAAAAAGTTTTTCAATTTGTAAAGGGGGTCAAAAAAGTTTTGACACCGAAACATTTCAGTTGCCCAGCCACCTCCCCCCCCCCCCAAGTATTTCTGAACACTCCCTTATAATCCTAATAAAATTCTCTAGGAATGTTTTTTATTTTAATATCTGATTATTTCTTGAATTATAATGACCAAAAATGCCAAAAAATGTTAATATTTTTTCCTCCAAAATCATGAAAATCACATTTTGGCACTTTTTGATCAATAATTCAAAAAATAAATCAGATATGGGGGAGATTGTAAAGTTATCGGACCAATCATTGTTATATGAGTATGCTCGTATGTCTCCCTCTTTGACGTGAAATCACCAATTACGAATAACATGTATTGGGTTTATTAGAAAAACTAAGTACAATGCGCCACTCTGTGCCAGGCTGTTTTGTACATATTGTGTATGGCTGTCCCGTGTCCCCCATGCAATGAACTCGGGGAAGGAGCACTTTAAAACAGATACTTATTTTCATAGTTCCCAATTTGGCTATTCTGCTCGTACCAAATGGTATAAGCGTTCAACGGTTACCGAACGGTTATTTAAGCGTTCTTTTTAAGCGTTCCTTGGCTTGAACAGTTAGCTCATTTAAATATTCAGTTCGTCTAAGCGTTCTTTTTAAGCGTTCCTTGGCTCGAACAGTTAGCTCATTTAAATATTTAGGCTCCTACGAGCGCTTATTGAACGCTTATAAGCGATCAACGATTACCGAACGCTTATAAGCGTTCGACACTAAGCGATCGACGATATAAGCGTTCGACACTAAGCGATCGATGATTGCCGAACGCTTAATTTTATAAGCGTTCGTTAGCAGTCACCTAAGCGTTCTTTCTAAGCGTTCTTGGCTCGAACGCTTAGCTCATTTAAATAATTAGGCTCCTATGAGCGCTTATCGAACGCTTATAAGCGGTCGAAGCTGCAAATGCTTATATTTTTACCATAAAAATTTCCCTTAACGTTCATAAAAAATAAGCGATCATTGGATGCTTATCGAACGCTAATCGAACGCTAATGATTTAGGTAAGGGTACTGCTTTCTTTTGAACAGTACGACTTTTGTTAAAACTTGACATATATCCTTACCTTCTACAATCCAAAACATTTGGAACTTTAGGGTATTTACACATGTGATATTCTCCAGATCTTTGAAGCCCGCTTTGAAGCCACCTCCTTGAATGACTGATTGAAAATTCACAGATAGTATTATGGGCGATATATGAAGATGGGTTTAGATCATGTTTAATTTAATGTACTTTATATGATTGACAGATATGCAACAGTAAACATATACATGCAGTACAGTCGTCTTCAGATGCTAGGTGCATATTGCATTTGATGGGTGCTATATTGTAGTGTGCTTAGGGACTTTCCGAAATGTGATTAAAACCATAATAGCTTGTGGTTGAAATGACCGTAAAATGGCGCATATTGCTAATTTGGGACATTGGTGGTTTGGATTTGCGATCAATATTATCATTTCAAGAATGCTTCAACTTAAATTATTATCACGGGTATTCATTTGGTAGAGTTATTAGTTTATGAATTTGCAAATATCAAAGTACAACATTTCTAATTTTATCTGAAGACACTCGTCTACTTGTAGAACCCGAACGCCGTAATATTTGCGAATTCAAAGATACTCGCTGGTTACAGAAGTCTGTATAATGAATAAAAACAAAAATGCAGTTTTGCCTTTTTTCTGAAATGTATTGGAATTATTGATTATTATGACAAATGGTGGTATGTTTTAAAACATTTTGGTGTAAAATTGATTACGTCACAGGCGTGTTTGAATAATGTTTCATCTCGACAAATTGCTAAGTCATTTGTTGGGGCAAGTGGTCCGAAGGGGTATGGGGCAACTGGTTCGCCTGCAAAAACTTAATCAAAATTGTAAAATTCATTTGGAAAATGAGTTGTTAGTGTCAATATAACATGACACGGTATTGAAATGTGAATAGAATATGAAATAATTCACATTCTTTCTAGTTCTTAGACATTTTGGGGGGCATTTTGGGTCTAATACCACTATTTCTGCTATTGAAGGATTACAATATGACATGAAATTGCTTTAGAATGGTTTAAAACCTCGGTATTATGAATGTCATCTTTATTATATTTGGAATGGTGTCTGTAAAGGTATTTGCAATGACAAAATATCATGATGTATATATGTATTTTATCCACTGCTTTTTGTGTATATTAACCGTTGGGTCATCATTGTCATATTGACTAACTTCCCCTGTAACATGAAAAGCTGGCTTAATATCAAGATGGTTTATTATAAGTACTAAATGATGATTATATGAAGTAAATAAAATCATTCAATAAAGGGGTAATATAGACAACTGTATGGGGCATCTGAATATCACAACCATGTAACCATTTAACTATAGGTTCATACGAGGGGCATTCAGTAAATAATTAAAGTGATCATGGTATGGGATGCATGAGTGATTCTATTGAGGGATAATGTGATCACTACAAAGTATAAATCTTTGTCTTTCAAACAATACACTTTTGGATTGTTCGATACCTTTGGTTATGTAATGTCATTAACATAAACACAATAGGTTTCAGACACTGACTGACATCTGTCAATTATTTGGCTGGATATGTACTATGTTGAAAATGGGTTGATCGATACATTTGCGTATATCTCGGCAATGCAAGCATAAAAACAGATAACACTTGGCACATAGTTATAGAACACACACTTATCTCCGCGTGACACTATTTTTTAGATCTGAATTCCTTAACACAAACAAGAAGGGACCATCTCAAATGCGCTTTTATTTAGCAAAATCCGCAATAATATACCTTTGAAAACAACAAAGGATAAAGAACAATGGAGGGATTATAATTTAGTAAACTTTTGTGGGATGTAAAGCAATAATAGTGGGGATTTCAAGAGGAGCTGTTCATAAAATTTCCTCAAACCATTGAAATTATGTGACGATTACTTTAATAATACATATATAGTAGCTCTAAAGATAAAAGTAATAAGAGAGGTTGTGGCAGCCATCTTTGATTGATACATTCATGTATATCTTTATTTTGACTATCACAATATTTAAACACATTAATTTAAGCATTTTTTATTATTTCTGATTAGAATTTGAAGGCACGGTAAGCTTTAATCTGGTATATTTCATGATTTTAGCCATTTGTGGCCCTGTTCAAAATGATCTGACGTCTGCGCATGCGCACATTTTCTGCAGGTTTCATGCGAATAAGTTCAGAAAATTAGTTAACTATCATATGGAATCTCCCAAACTGGTTAATTGCTTGGATTTTTCATAAATTGTTTGATTTTCCGCAATATTAGTGATTCGCTGACTGGGCATTTTTCAATGAAAATTGGCTATTTGAAATACTGATATTTGTATACTTTTTATTCGATTGCCTCTCCTTACTTTTTCCTCCTATACTACATACATCAAATTACACAGGGATTTTAAGTTATTGTCTTTTTATCATACTTACGCGAGAAAAAAATGGGATTTACCTGCTTCTGGTGTCATGTTATGCAATCTTCTTATCACATTTTTCATACAAATAATTCAAATTTCCCGCCAAATAACTGATTTAGTAGTGTCCCAAGTGTACTTACTTTGAGACAATGCTATGACGTCATAGTTCACACTTATAAATCCAAAACTGTATTGTTTGAAAGATAAAGGTTCATTCTTTGTATTGATCACATTATCCCTCAATAGAATCACCCATGCATCCCATACCATGATCACTTTCATTATTTACTGAATGCCCCTCGTATACCATTTTATCTAATAAATGTGCAGTCGAAAATTTCGCTTGCTTTGTACACCATTACTGCTATTTACGGGCTATTTACACGTTAACCACGAAAACTGTATAAAACATGGGTTTCATGAGACATGTATCCTTTTTACATGTTAAATAATATGGAAATGTGATTGTAAAGAAAATACTGCCTAGTTTCCGTGTTGTCATTCACTGATTTCTGTGTATTCTAACCGTTGGTTGGAACATATAAGTCCAGTTGCCCCAATGATGGGGTAACTGGTCCGTGCCAAGTAAAGTTTTCAGTTAGTGGTAATTGGCCTTTTCTTTAGATATTTTTTTAACATTGATTATATGTTATATGTAAACAGTTACATGGGTGATATTTTCATAGCAATTCCATAAATATGTACACGAGCTTTAATCTTTTATATCATGAAATATGCTTAACCAGACCAGTTGCCCCATCCTCCCCTACTGCTTTCTTTTGAACATGATATGATGGGTGTGTTAAGGCGAGGGGTGGGGTGGGGTGCGAGTGGTGGGGGTGTGTGGATGTACGCGTATCATCGATCTATTTTATTGTATTCTTACTACTTACTGCCATTTTTAATGTCCAATTTATTCTATTGTTGCGTTTTATATTTTGTACATTACTTGGTACTTTTTATCGTGTGTGTATTTTATCTCTGTACAGCGCTTTGGTCTTTTTTAGAAAAGGCGCTATATAAATGCTGTTTAATAATAATAATAACGGTAGGGGAGAGTGGGGTATGTCGGAACGCGAGGTTAGTTGAAACATTGAGATTTTCCTAAAAACCAACAATTAATTTCTAGAAACACTGCCATCAGGTGGTGTGCAAAAGCAACCCCCACATACCACATTGCCTACAGCACATGGGTGTCAGTCTTCTTGGAGTTAGAAAAGAAAATTCAATTTTTCAACTTTTTTAAAATATTTTTTGACGTTAAGAAATTTTGTATTGTACGAGGGTCATTCAATAAATAATGAAAGTGATCATGGTGTGGGATGCATGAGTGATTCTATTGACAGATAGTGTAATCAATACAAAGTATGAGCCTTTGTCTTTCAAACAATATACTTTTGGATTTCTAAGCATGAACTATGACGTCATAGCTCTAGCTTAAAGTAAGTACACTTGGGACACTGCTAAACCAGTTATTTGGCGCGAAATTTGAATTGTTTGTATGGGACACGTGGTAAGAAGATTGCATTACATGACCCTAGAAGCAGGTAAATCCCAATTATTTTTTGCATAATTATGATACCTAAGACAATAATTGTAATCCCTGTGTAATTTGAAATATGTAGTATAAAAGGAAAAAGTAAGGGGAAGCAAATGAATAAAAAGTGTACAAATATCAGTATTTCAAATAGCCCATTTTCACTGACAAAATCCCAATCAGTGAATCACTAATGTTGCGGAAAATCAAATAAATTATGAAAATCTAAGAACTTTAACCAGTTTGGGCGATTCCTTAGGATAGGTAACTAATTAGCTGCACTTATCCATATAAAACATACAGAAAATATGCGCATGCGCAGACGGCAGATATCTTTGAACAGGGCCAAAAATGGCTAAAATCATGATATTTGCCAGATAAAAGCTTACTGTGCCTTCAAAATCTAATCAGTAACATCGAAAAATGCTTAAATCAATGTGTATACTTATTTTGATAATCAAAATGAAGATATACATGAATATATCAATCAAATATGGCTGCCACAACCTCTCTTATTAATGCTATCTTTAGAGCTACTAGATGTGTATTGTTAAAGTAATCGTCACATAACTCCAACGATTTGAGGACATTTTATGATCAGCTCCTCTTGAAATCCCCACTATTAATGCTCTACATCCTACAACAATTTATTAAATTATAATCTCTCCTTTGTTCTTTATCCGTTATCGATTTCTATGGTTTATCGTTGCGGATTTTCCTTAATAAAAACTTATTTGAGATGGTCCCTTCTTGTTTGTTTTAAGGAATTCAGATCTCAAAAATAGTGTCAAATAGAGATCATTGTGTGTTCTTACTGTTCACCAAATGCTATCTGTTCCATTGCTTGCATTGTCGAGATATACGCAAATGAATCAATAAACCCATATTTCAACTTATTACATATCCAGCCAAATATTGACATATTTCAGGCAGTGTCCAGAGTGTAGTTACTTTAAGCTATTGCTATGACGTCATAATACATACCTAGAAATCCAAAAGTGTATTGTGTGAAAGACAAAGGTTCATACTTTGTATTGATCACACCATCTGTCACTAGAATCACTCATGCATCCCACACCATGATCACTTTCATTATTTATTGAATGACCCTCGTATTATCTCTATGATGTTTGTAGATTCATGTGGCTATATTTTTAGTATGTTAGGCTCTTATACTAAGCTACAAAATAAGGCTAAATAGGTGTGCAGTTGTATGCCATGTTTTGCACAATAAGCTTAAACATCTGCCATGTTCCAACCAACCCTATGCATGGGGTTAGTTGAAACAGCTGAAATAACTTTTTCAAAGTGGATTATTTTAATAAACATAAACAAGTCTTAGAATGTTATATGCTGTATTTGTAACACACATATGTATGCTTGAACTGATATAGTTATTGAATCCTGAATCAATTTTAATTGCGTTATAGAGTCATTTTTCTGAAAAATGTTCCAACCAACCCCACTCTCCCCTACGACATATGTTGAAACTTGGCATATATCCTTACCTTCTACATTCCAGTGGCGTAGCCAGAGGGGGGGGGGGGGGGGGGGGGCGGGGGGGGGGGCGAGGGGGCGACCGCCCCCAAATATTGACGTCGTGTCGCGAATATGTCTTCCCAAAACAAAATATTCGTTGGTAAAAGCTTGTTTAGAGCCAAAATGTAGCTCAATCGTGCAAAAAAATTGGTGTTAAGTCGAAAATGTTCGCGCATTTCTTGAATCACAAAAATCTTGTCGGTTCATTTTCATTTATCGCAACCGGACCAGTTGCCCCATCCTCCCCTATATTAAAATGAAATGTGTGACCATTTTAATTTTGAAATTGTCATTGGGCTTGGAAGCTCATTGAACACCCTCAGATAGCTATAGAGCACGCCATTAGGCCACTTTAAAAAAAATCATCTAGCCCTCCCTTCTCACTTTCTGGGATATGGTGTGCTAATACAGAATTGTTAATGGTTGATAGGCCTAATTAGGCCTATGTATCAACTAACAGTCACTTTCAAGTGTTTGTATTTAAACTCTAGGGGTTTAGCCTTCATAAACTTACACATAAAATAAAAAGAGCATCACTGTTTCCTTATGCTTGCTGCTAAAAGATACTGGCAATAAAATGTTTGCATGAAATCAGCCGTATCAATTTAGTAAAAATTAAAAAAAAACCTCCTTCACATTTTGAAGGCCCATGCTACGAGAACCTAATGCTACGAGAACCTAATAACTAATTTTAAAGGAACACAATGTTATGTTGATTTTTATTAGTTTTAATTAATATACTTTGAGGGCGCTGCCTCCACCAAATCTCTTAATTCCTAGTTTAAGTACAGTGGCCTTTACCATAATATTCCCCCTTTTCCCCCAAATATGGATCTTTTTACGGGGGTGTGGACTATCAGGTACAACTTCCGTAAAACTGCCGTAACTTCTTCAATATTCATTTAATCTTTATATAAGTAACAGTTTTTTGCAGAAAAGGGTTCAATGAATCCAACCATAATGAAATTGACCATTTGGGAGAAAATGATTAAAAAAAACACGTTTTTTGACCCATTTTAGGTTCTGCAAAGATAACTCAAAATATATATTTTGTCAAATGTTGTCATACTAGTTTTATGATAATCCTGATAACATTCCCCATGATGCTTTTTAAAAACTTTAATATCTTATTTATTTTTTGAGTTTAAGTCGAATGGTAGGTTTATGTACAGCGCTTCGAAACCTTTGTATTTTGCACTTTATAAATGTTTATTATTATTATTATTATTATTAGTGTTATTATTATTATTATTATTATTATTATTATTATTATTATTATTATTATTATTATTATTATTATTATTATTACTATTATTATTATTATTATTATTATTATTATTATTATTATTATTATTATTATTATTATTATTATTATTATTATTATTATTATTATTATTATTATTATTATTATTATTATTATTATTATTATTATTATTATTATTATTATTATTATTATTATTATTATTATTATTATTATTATTATTATTATTATTATTATTATTATTATTATTATTATTATTATTATTATTATTATTATTATTATTATTATTATTATTATTATTATTATTATTATTATTATTATTATTATTATTATTATTATTATTATTATTATTATTATTATTATTATTATTATTATTATTATTATTATTATTATTATTATTATTATTATTATATGCTCTAAACTTAGGAATATATCGCACAAGTTAATGTCTGCCCTGTCAGATCAGACCATGTCAGACGCAAAAAAGCACACTATTACAATTCCTTTTAATACATAAATTGATCTTTATTTTGCACATTATCAAGTAACATGTGAATGTAGAGAAGCCATTATTATTAGACAATTCGTAATATTAATCAAGTTATATTTAATAAATTATATAGTTATTATTTGCAGTGTTACCCTAGCATAATAAAAGTATATTTGAATGTACCACCATTTGCGCAACATATTTGTCCAAAAAAATAAAACCATGGAATCAGTAGCGTAACTAGGGTCTCCCATTTTTATTTATTTCTATTTTTTTTTTTGGGGGGGGGGGTGTCAGGGGGCAAGCCTTCTGACAGGGGGAGGTATAACCAACTATTTTTTTTGTATATACATATAGATTGTCATTTCATTGGGGGGTGGGGGGTCAGGGGCAACACTTCGGGTGAGGGGGAGCACCTGCCCCTCTAGTTTAGCCCCTAAAGAAAATCCTTTTGCAGCATTGTGTGCCCACATGATGTTTTGTAGAAATCCTATGTTTTACTAACTCACCATCTTTGGTCAATTACCCCATAATGTTACAAGATTATTCTAGTGTTCAAACACATTATAGGTCTAATGTGAAGTGATCACATTTTTCCCCCTCGGATCAATGTTGAATCATAGTTTGTCCACCAAACAGCATATAGCCTCACAGCATTGATTAGTATAGTGAGGGGTAACAAGATTCCCCTCTCCTCCAAGAGCTCCCAAGATTGCGGCAAATTCAGCTTTTATCAAGGTACCAGTCAACAATCCTTGAAAATCAGTGACAGTTGTACAGTCCGTAGTTTGATCAACTCCTAATTGGCGAGAAATATTCGGTTTGATCTTTTCCACCAATTTGGAACTGATCATACTATAGCAGTAAATTCATGTGCAGTATTCTAAAACTGTATTGGTACCCTAGCCTTAGAGGTGTGGCGGTGATAGTATTCAAGTTTTTGTTGATGGGTGGGGGTGTGTGTGTGGATGGTGGTGTGAGAACTTAAGCCACATATATCCAAGGGATTGTCTACCAATAAGAATGGCCAATTTGTACTTTATGGGAAGTTGGGTTGCAAAGGGAGACCCAAACATGTTACCTATCAGAGCGGCACAAGCCATACCCTAGCATGAGTTTCGTGCTGTGGTTTGTGAATTAAGACTTTAGCGTAAACAAGCAACGAGCACCTGCAAGCCAGCACTAGTATACCCACTGAAAATATGATTACTTTCAAGGGCCTTCAAATTGAGTTTCCCCACACACAGGACTGGTACTCAACAATACATCAATTTCAATTCTGGATAACCAAGTGACAAGCAACCAAAGCTGATCTGGATGTAGATTGGTCAGTGTTATGAACAGTTGTCACTTCACTGTCATATCATAATGACCAAGTGACAGGAAACCAAAGCTGATCTGGATGTAGATTGGTCAGTGTTATGAACAGCTGTCACTTCACTGTCATATCATAATGACAAAGTGACAGGAAACCAAAGCTGATCTGGATGTAGATTGGTCAGTGTTATGAACAGCTGTCACTTCACTGTCATATCATAATGACAAAGTGACAGGAAACCAAAGCTGATCTGGATGGAGATTGGTCAGTTTTATGAACAGCTGTCACTTCACTGTCATATCATAATGACCAAGTGACAGGAAACCAAAGCTGATCTGGTTGGAGATTGGTCAGTGTTATGAACAGTTGTCACTTCACTGTCATATCATAATGACCAAGTGACAGGAAACCAAAGCTGATCTGGATGGAGATTGGTCAGTTTTATGAACAGCTGTCACTTCACTGTCATATCATAATGACCAAGTGACAGGAAACCAAAGCTGATCTGGTTGGAGATTGGTCAGTGTTATGAACAGCTGTCACTTCACTGTCATATCATAATGACAAAGTGACAGGAAACCAAAGCTGATCTGGATGGAGATTGGTCAGTTTTATGAACAGCTGTCACTTCACTGTCATATCATAATGACCAAGTGACAGGAAACCAAAGCTGATCTGGTTGGAGATTGGTCAGTGTTATGAACAGTTGTCACTTCACTGTCATATCATAATGACCAAGTGACAGGAAACCAAAGCTGATCTGGATGGAGATTGGTCAGTTTTATGAACAGCTGTCACTTCACTGTCATATCATAATGACCAAGTGACAGGAAACCAAAGCTGATCTGGTTGGAGATTGGTCAGTGTTATGAACAGTTGTCACTTCACTGTCATATCATAATGACCAAGTGACAGGAAACCAAAGCTGATCTGGATGGAGATTGGTCAGTTTTATGAACAGCTGTCACTTCACTGTCATATCATAATGACCAAGTGACAGGAAACCAAAGCTGATCTGGATGGAGATTGGTCAGTGTTATGAACAGTTGTCACTTCACTGTCATATCATAATGACCAAGTGACAGGAAACCAAAGCTGATCTGGATGGAGATTGGTCAGTTTTATGAACAGCTGTCACTTCACTGTCATATCATAATGACCAAGTGACAGGAAACCAAAGCTGATCTGGTTGGAGATTGGTCAGTGTTATGAACAGTTGTCACTTCACTGTCATATCATAATGACCAAGTGACAGGAAACCAAAGCTGATCTGGATGGAGATTGGTCAGTGTTATGAACAGCTGTCACTTCACTGTCATATCATAATGACCAAGTGACAGGAAACCAAAGCTGATCTGGATGTAGATTGGTCAGTTTTATGAACAGTTGTCACTTCACTGTCATATCATAATGACAAAGTGACAGGAAACCAAAGCTGATCTGGATGGAGATTGGTCAGTTTTATGAACAGCTGTCACTTCACTGTCATATCATAATGACCAAGTGACAGGAAACCAAAGCTGATCTGGATGTAGATTGGTCAGTTTTATGAACAGTTGTCACTTCACTGTCATATCATAATGACAAAGTGACAGGAAACCAAAGCTGATCTGGTTGGAGATTGGTCAGTGTTATGAACAGCTGTCACTTCACTGTCATATCATAATGACCAAGTGACAGGAAACCAAAACCAGACACAATTGGGCAAGATATCAAAATTGAGTTAGTAATTGATTATTAAAGTAGAGATCTTCAGCTTTACAATGGTACTTTCTTTTTTTTAATCGGACTTCCCAAAGCGGAGTTAAATCATTTTCAAGTTCATCTTTATGATAACTCCAAACTGAGATATCGCCCTTTTGACAATGTACTTACAATGTACTTCAAAAATTAAAAAGAAATAATTGGGTTTTTTTTGTTTTGATTTTTTAATCTGAAGCTTTCACAATAACACTCTGAAGATTAATTATTTACAAGGAACTCAAATTCCAAAAAAATCACCCCCCCCACCCCCCCCCCCCCCCCCCCACCCCCACCCCCAATTATTAGGTTTTGGGATATATCTCAGTTTGGAGCTCTGCCCAATTTCGTCTAGTTTCGTTAGAACATGTCACATATATGCAAAAGGTCTTATATTCATTTGAGGGATTTTGAGAAAACATCATGGAAGTATTATGGACTAGTGTTATTGATCTCTAAAATATTATTTGTATAATGAAAGAGATTCATAGTATACCAATCAAATACAGTATGTTTTTCAAATCAATCACTTTTATTTTTTGGTTATTATATTTTTTATTTTTCAAAAATAGATGTAAGCCCTTTTGCAAAACATTTAGCATGGACAAAGTATTTTTGAATAACAACTCCGATTTACTATGGGATGTAAGGCTTTTGCAACAAATTACCCTCATTGCTCAAAACTCCTACCAAAATACTATAATATTGCCAGTTATAACTCATTTAAATATCAAAAAAGTGGATGTAAGCCTTTTTGCATAACAGCTCTTCATATACAAGTAGTTGACTTTGATTAACCTATTTTCCCACACAAAGATAACAGAGTAATTATAAATTACACAAGACATCAAAAATAGCAAGAGAGAGTTTGATCACATCATTCATCACATTAGCAATACATATAGTTTCATTTATTGAAATTCTGAATAATAATGTGCAAATAACACAATGTGATAATATTAGTGAATAAATGTGTACTGAATTGTAAGAGTACAGAATATAAAGTGTATCTAAATATACAAATATTTACAAAATGTACATGTTGTTATGGGGCCTATAAGACATTGAAACATGTTTGTTGAAGGGCAACAAAGGGTTGTATACTACACCCAACAAAATATGTAAGTTCCCCCCTAGCATAAACTAGAATATTTCCAAAAATATTTGATGGATTTAAATCATTTACAGCTAGGAAGATGCACCCAATTGTTAGGCACATTTTGATACCAAATTTGTTGGCCTTGAGAAAATGCAACGATAAGAAATTGTGCCATTTATCAATTTTTATACAGAAAAAAGTAGCACTAAATCTCACTGGATATGGCTGGTTTTGTCCATAAAATTAACAAACATTTTCGACAATATATGCTTCCTGTTTCTGGTGCACACGATAATGATCTGCTTATTGATTTTCTTGAAATGATGCCACACATAATTGTTCGGTAGATTCCCATGTCTGTGCACGAAAATCCACCAAGAAGATGTCTGTTAATTTATGGAAAAAACTAGCCATAGCAAGTGAGATTTAGTGCCACTTTTTTTTCTGTATAAAAATTGATTAATGGCACAATTTCTTATCGTTGCATTGTCTCAAGGCCAACAAATTTGGTATCAAAATGTGCCTAACAACTAGGTGCATCTATCTAGCTACAAATTATTTAAATCCATAAAATATTATTGGAAATATTCTAGTATATGCTAGGGGGGAAATTACATATTTTGTTGGGTGTATTTAGAATGGGCCTACGTCACATATCCTCCTGGCCATAGCCAGACACACGAGGGCGTACACTGATCAGCTAACTGCGCATACTCACACCACGGATGTCCATTTTACCGTTTTCGGGATGTGAGGTTGACCTCACGTAATTTTACGTGAAGTCAACCTCATGGGACGTGCGTCTATTGTTTATATGTTAGATTTGATCAGTAAGTAGTTAATACACAGAGATATGGACATTCATATCAAATTACAACAAATAATAAGAGAAAAAGCTGCAAAATCTTAAATAAGTTATGTTTTGTTCACACATAAAATACAAGTGAGTTGATTGTTTAACTGGATCACATGACCTGATTATTATGTCATTTCCAATACTGTAAAAGTCAATATTTTCGCGAGAAGATATTTTCACGAAAATGGTCATAATAGGCATTTTTTATTTTCGGGATTTTCACCATTTGTGAACAAAATGGTTAATAATAATAATTTTCGCGAGTTTATATTTTCATGGTTGAGGATTGATTCGCGAAATTCGCGAAAATAAAAACCTCGCGAAAATTTCTACTTTTACAGTATTTGTATTCTGCTATTTTATGCTACATGCAAAGTGTGTTTCATCAATGCTACTGCATACTTCAGAACAAATAAACTTAACTCAACTCTTCAAGACCCAGCATTCACACAGGCTTCCTTAAATTTGCCTCCCCCTCCCTCCCCCATTAAATTATGTGAAATATTATTTCTTGACTACAGTGGCGTACCCAGGGGGGTCCAGGGGGGCCAGTGCCCCCCTGAAATAACCCCATCGGTAAAAACGACCCTCCGTCGGTAGATTTGCGATTTTGACCATGCAATTTTTTTCGGCCGGTTATGCGGACAACTTCATCGCTACCCCCCCCCCCCCCCCCCCCCCCCCACTTATCACTTATCAATATTTCAGCTGCTGACGGGAAACAAATTGTGCAAGTTTAAGATTTTTTGGGGAGTCTGTAAAAAAAGTTGTCGGTACATCATGCCTTTCGTCGGTACAACTATGGTCGTGCCCCCCCCCCCCAGTTTCCAAAAGCTGGGTATGCCACTGCTTAACTGTGCTACATATAAATAAAGTGTTTCACCAATATCAACATATTTGTCACAGCACACAAACTCCTCAAGTCGCAGCATTTACACAGGTATTGGACATTAGATTATTTGAAAATTTATTTCTTAATTTAGTTACACATATAAAGTGCGTTTCCCAATGGCGGTGCATATTTCAGAACACATAGACTTGACTCAACTCATCAAGTCGCAGCATTTACAAAGGCATTTTGAAGGGTGTCAGACACTAGACAGTAAATTCTTTGAAATATTATTTAATAAGCTACATAAAAAGTGCATTTCACCAATTTCACTGCATATTTCAGAACATTGAAGACTTGACATGAACTTGATTCGACTTGAAATATTATTTCTTAACTGTGCTATAGTGTATTTTGCAATGTCAGTGTATTTCTGAGCACATAAACTTGACTTAACCCATCACAAACAAGCATTGACACACACAAGCATCCTGAAATGATTTTGTGAAAAGATTTGACCAAAGTGCACTTAATCTATGTGACACGGCAAAAATGTTGATTTTTTTGAGAAAATCACAAAATTCACCTTTTTTTTTTACACTTGTTAGTCAAAATTTCAAAAAATATTAGATGAGGTTAAAAAAAAAATTGTCTCTTCAATTAGTGTCTTAACATCACCATCAAGCGATTTGGGCATCTTTTACTCAAAATTATTTTTGTTAGCTTTGTTCAAAAAAATTGGGTCAAAAAGTGATTTTTGTTGTTGTGATTTTCTCAAAATTTTGGGTCAAATTTGATGCCAAATTTGTATTCTGATCCATTTCCTTTCAACAAAAAAAAACTTTTATAAACATTTGAGTCATAACTACAGCACTCACAAGATTCAACAAAAAACTTCCTCAAGTCCCCCCTCCCCCTTTAATAACTACACAAACTACAGGAACACCTGACAGTTTTCATTTTGTGCTGAAATATCAGCAATTCATAACGGCTGCCTATAATACAAGTGCATCTTTTTGATATGGTTTCTAGTTGATTCATCTCATATGACATCCCATACCATTCCTGTGGACATAACAAGTTGAGATGTGTGAGGAACTGAACAAAAATAACTCTCCAGAAAATCAGCTGAGGATCAATAAGATGATATGGTCATAAACAAGTACGTTCATCTTGTGAGGTAATCGATAAGAGGTCATAAGATATGAGATCATAAGATGATATGGTCAGTGGCTCCACCAGTAGGAGTTAGCTGCGAGATTGGTCAATTTCCGCTGCATTGACCATCGATAGCGTGGTGAAGAGGTGGTCATCACTGACTTGCAACAGAATAAATATCTGCATCAGACCAGAATTTTTTTTTTCCATAATGAACATAAATATCTGTATCAGACCAGATTTTTTTTCCCATAATGAACATAAATATCTGCATCAGACCAGATTTTTTTTCCATATTGAACAACCACTCTTTTCCATTATGAGCAACAATGACCATTTCTGCACCTACACAGCAAAAAAAGGTGTTTGCTGGCCCATATCCGACCGACCGTTTTACTTCTTTTTTAATAACTTTTTTTATTTTTTATTTTGGCCTATTGACCAGTTGATATCAGTCAATAGCCAGAAGGAATAAGATCAGGCCATAAATGTTTTTTTATATGTTGTGCATGGTTTATTTAGTGGTTTATGTATAAGGGCAAATGAACACATTATCCACTTGGATTACACAAGGTAACACAATACATAACAAGCATGATTTATTCTGAGTTCAGTCGGACACCATACAGAAACAACCCCTATTGACCTTTATGAGATTGAACACTTGAAATGATTTTAACTGAAACGATCTTTCCTAATTGACTCACCCAATTACTCTGGAGGAACTGTCATATGAGATGAATCGACTGATGACACATACACAAGTAACAGTGAAATTGTATTATTTATTTTCTCTTTTCTAAGAGATAATGATGAACATATCAAATATATGTGACACAACATGAGTAAATGAGCACAATGCGGGCAGCAGCTAATTTGATTTAAGAGCACAAACATGGGACACAGTCACAATAAGTCAAAATCATAAAAAGTCTTGCTTCTGATCTTTGATACATCTTGTATGCAACCAAAGACTCAAATTCTCGAAAATAAAGAGTTAAACTGCAATTTGAGGTATTTAATGTTCATATACGCCATTGATTTGTCAATTATTACAGCAACACTTTCATCGTCTATTTCTTGACAATTTGTATTTGAATTTGGCGACAAAGTGATTTTCAATAATCCCTAACTGTGGTTAGGAATGTGATATAACATTGACATTGGTATCAAAATGTTCCTTAACTCACAAATATTATCATGATATCAATATCTCAATATTAATATTTCCCTCATTGTGCTTCATTTACTCGTGATGGGTCATATATGTCCATCCACCACAAACCCAGTGTAAAGTCCCAAGGGCCTTTTCAGAGATATGGCTTACTGAACTCAAGAAAATTCAATAAAAAACAAAGGATTTTCAAGAGGATTTTTGATCATTTATGTATTTTTTTTACAAAACAATAGCTACATGTCATATATAATTTTCAAACTTAATATTTGAAGTAGATTTTAACTAAATCAAAATTTCCAATGGTGACTTTACACTGGATTAGTTGTGAACGGCCATATGTAAGAATTGACCCCCCCCCCCCCCCCCTGGCCACATTGTTTACACTCTATTCTGGTCGTCTCTACTACCCATATTGCTGGCATCCATATCTTCCTCCGCACTGGAGGTAGACGGAGGATGCTCCGGTAACGACGGCCTGTTGGGTCTGAAGATGATCTCTGGTCCGCCGTCGTATATCGCATGCAGATAGTTCCACATGTCTTCAGATATCTGTCCGGAATCGGCACCTGTATAATAGGGAAATAACCAATGTGGTAAGAAGCTTGGGATCGGCCAGAAATTGTATCTTTTTCAGTTTTTGAATGTTGATTCAGCTACTGATAGAAAGGGTTATGTGTAAGATGCAAACGCTGCTATGTACATATAATAGTGTTGATGCCAAATGTATGTTTTTTTTGGTATTATCTTACCACAGCATGCTACCCTTTGGTGATTCTTGATTTAGGTTTGCGCCATCTGACGTATAAATCAGACAGCAAAATGTTTAATTATAGCATAGCAACCAAGGCATTTCAGGTTTTAACCATCAACACTCACCACATTTCACTATATTACCAGATTTAACCAGCCATGCTAAGACTTCACTGTACCAATGAGTTAAGATAAATAAATGTTCCACAACAAAAAATATGATGCAAATCTATTCAGCACTACATATCCCCAAATATGACTTGTTTCAGGGCTGGTTGCATACTGGTCATGTTTGTTAAGTCGTTGTTGTCATTCTATGGATCATGGATGATTCTTTGTGACCCTATTGATGATGGAGCGTCACCGTTGTCTATTTTATGACATGCAATGTGCAGAGATAAGAGATAGACCAGTTGTTTCTTTAGTGCCGTCAGTCCAACGGAGCTTTGATCTGCCACGTTTACTTGTCTAAGTACAGGACATTTATTTAAATATATCTTACCATGTCTGAGTGTTGCATGGCCTGCTTTCATCATTGTAATCGGTCTGTTATCAATATGACCAGGCGGCTCTGCAAAACGATACACAAAACAGGTTATTTTCAAAACAGGTTGTTTAATAATTTATTAACAGGTTGTTTAATAATTTATTAACAGGTTGTTTGATAATCTCTACTGTATAAGTGGACATTTTCGCGCTACATTTATTTTTGCACTTCTCGACCACAAAAATAATCGCACAGGAATATATTTCTTTTGGTCTATGTGATGAACTTCTAAATCATGAATTTAAAAAAAAGGTTGCTTAACAGTTGAAAATCTGCAAAGCGCGTAGATATTACCACTTTGACCAATTTTTTTTTTAACCTAATCTAATATTTTTTGAAATTTTGACCAAAAAGTGAAACAAAAATGGAAACTTTTTGGGGGGGCACTTTTTAGTGAGAATTTCAAAAAATATTAGATAAAGGTTTTTTTAAAAATGTCCTTAAGTTAGTGTCTTTACATCATCATCAAACGATTTGGGCATTTTTTACTCAAAGTTATTTTTGTTAGCTTTGTTCAAAAAATTTGGGTCAAAATTTGGATTCTCTGATTAATTTTCGTTTCAAAATGTATACATTTGGGTCAAAGTTCAATAATTACAGTACTCACAAAATTCCAAAAAAACTTCCTTACATCCCCCCTTAACTGCTTCTGAGTTTTCAGAGTTTCTTTTAGTGTTTCCTACCTAAACCAAGATAAAAATATATATTTTCCAGCAAAATTGGCAAAACCTAACCCTGTTTGCTATTTTAGTAGCAGTGTGCTGGTGTGTCACAATAAATGACAAGTTTGTAGGGGACTGTAAACAACTAATCTTGACTTTGAATAGACTTGTCCTGGGCATCTAACAACATAGACATTTTGTTGTTGTTTATTTGGACAATTTCTTTAAGGAAATCAAGAAATCTTCAAACGAAAACTATTCACAATTTGGGCCTGTTGGGCAAGGACGGTTTATGCCATTTACAGATTACAATTCCCAAAATTAACTGTAAATTACAAAAACTATGGCTCTTGCTATATTGGATTGTCAGCTTAACTTTGCCTCAAAAGGACCAGATGTTTACATGATTTGGGTGCTCAATTACAAAATGAAATTTGGACAGAGCAAAAACCCTGGTAATTTAAGAATTTACCATTTAACATATTCATGTGTAGTGATTCATATAATATCAAAAACCAGTACACACCATAGCTAGTATGTTTGATCTAACTCCAAATTGGCAAGCCTCCTTACAGCAGAGAATTAGTACAGAAGGATGCAGGCGCATATGAACGCATTATGCATACTGTGTATCAAATGCCTGACCCGTGCATTTAGCCAAAATCAAATGCATAAGGCAAAAAACATGCGTTTACGCTTGGATTACTTTTGCATGTGAAGAGATATGGGACTATTGAACTATAGCCTGGATATTAAGCACCCACATTGTCCAGAATTAAGAACTTATGTTACATATGAAACTTACCGTTTTGTTTTGCCTTGACAAATGCCTCCCACTGTTTGAACCACGACAGACTGATGCAGTATATGACGGAAGACGGTGAGTCATCCGCCTGGAACTCATCATTTAACTGAAAATGGGATAAAAATAGGTATTATATTTTGAATTGGATATAAGCCCCTTCTATTCTCATTAATTATGTAAGTTATAAACGTTTATACGTTTAAACGCTCATAGGGTGTTTAAGGGAGCACAACACTATGTCGCGTGCCATAGACTTTACACGGCGAGTACTCCATATTCAAAACGCTGTAAATCCAGAGTGCTAGTGACTAGATCAATGAAATTTTGATATGTTTTAGAACCATCCGTGATCTTTAACATATCTTAATATGAACTACAAATCATCGTCAAGATTTTTTGCTAGAAGTCGGCGAAAATAAATGGTATGATTACGCGAGTCAATATTCGGTTATTTCCCGTTCATGCACCATGTGTGTAAATCGGCCCGTTATTTATATTTCAGCTAAATTCATCGAATTTTCTGTTCTAAACATTAAATATATAATCCATAAAATCCATAAAACACAAATTTGATATCATTACCTCTCAAATTGATGCCAATTTTGCACATTCATTTGGTCAAAAGGAACTATTATAGTACTCAAGTTTTGCCGGAAGTGCCGCACAAACCCGACTTAGTGGTGTGCTCCCTTAAACGTTTACAGAATTCGCTAAATGGCTAAACGTAAGCCCTAATAAAATGTTAAAAGTCTGACTAAATTTTAGGTAAAAAAGTAAGCTTACTCATAGTTCTCATTCCATATAACCATTACAGCCTTGTTGTACCAAATATAAATGTCAAAATTATTACGATAACGTTTCTAGAAATAAATACACACAAAAAAACCGGTCGAACCGGCCTTGTTGTACAAGTATACATGTCAAAATTATTACGATAACGTTTCTAGAAATAAAAACCCGGTAGAAATCAACGTCGGCCTATCATACATGCATTATATCGATATTGTTAAACGACTGACTGAGGATTTAGACTTAAAACAAAAATAAATAAAAATGGCGACTAACAAAATGTGACGATCGCGATCGCAATGAAATCAATGCAAATAACTGACATAAAAATACGTTTAAACGCTTTTATTTTAATAGTTTAAACGGATAGTTCATTAAACGGAAATTTACAACATTAATTCTCATAAGTATGAACCAACCTAATATGTGATAAAACTGTGAAAAAGACCAATAATAACTTCAAAATATCTACGAATTTTAACTACAAAATATCTACTCAATTTTAATGAATAAGGTATCAAATTATCCGCAAGATGCTCACTTACTGTGAGGTTTTCGATATGAGCCATAGATTTTGAATAAAATGTCATAATAACTGTGGTAAGTCAACTATTACACTATGTTCATGCGTGAGCGTGACCCCAAAAAACATGTAATAAGGGGTGCTTTTTGAGATCGGGCGTGATACACTCATAATGTGTTAAGGAGTCTAAAATCTACCATTTACAAGAAAAAAGGTTTTTCCCCCAAAATCTTGTGGATTTTTATGCGTTTAAGGGGTAAAATTAGGGATATAAACATTTAAACCCTCATTTATTGCTAATTTTGGCTTCAGAGGCCATATAGCCATGTGTTTTGAACTCGCCACCCTTCTCGTTGCATACATGTTACTGCCGCCACTCTTGACCTTTGAAATATAATTAACCACATCTCAGCTAAACAATGTAGCTAGATGTATGGGCTTTCAAAGGACTCCTAAACCGTAGCTCTACCACATTTAGTTGTTGAGTTAATAGAGAGGGATGGATGATTCGTCACCAAAAATGCAACGCCAGCATCCTTTTAGGGTGGTGAGTCCAAAACACAAGGCCATATGCGTTTAGGGGTTGTTTGGAAAACTGTTGGTCACTCACACATTCTTACAGCATGATGTTTGACCCCCCCTCCCCCGGGCATAATAGCACATGGTCTTAAACTTTTCGTGTCAGGTGTGTTTTTCGCAACTCACCTTGATGAATGTTTGCATCTCTTCCCTGCGTCTCTTCTCAAGCTGTTCCATTTCTGCCTGACAGGTGGCACACGCATACAGGTGATTAACAGCTGGACCACCACCGTACCTGATAAAATCAAGAATACAAAACGTTCACAAATCAATTGGTGGTGTCCTTGGATGATATGAGAATGCACTCTGACCCAGGGAGGGGGGAAATGGGGGAGTTGCTGTGTTAAAAGTGGCTAATATGATCCAAGTCCTGATAGTGTCTTGTACAGCGGGTCTACTATAGTGTAGCTTAGGGAATATTATATTATGTTTTATCAGGGTGACTAAAATATGTTCTCTTTTTCCTTTGCTCATCTGCAGCGTCTACTATAGTGTAGCTTAGGGAATATTATATTATGTTTTATCAGGGTGACTAAAATATGTTCTCTTTTTCCTTTGCTCATCTGCAGCGTCTACTATAGTGTAGCTTAGGGAATATTATATTATGTTTTATCAGGGTGACTAAAATATGTTCTCTTTTTCCTTTGCTCATCTGCAGCGTCTACTATAGTGTAGCTTAGGGAATATTATATTATGTTTTATCAGGGTGAGTAAAATATGTTCTCTTTTTCATTTGCTCATCTGCAGCCAGCGTCTATATTTTTGTACAGCGCTTAGATAATGTGTTTTATTATTATTATCATTATAGGATCGTTGCAATTTACAAGCAGCATGTCTAGATGAAACCATAAGACTCACAAGATGCAGTAAAATTGCAGCTCCTTTAAGTCCAAGGAAAAATGAGTTACAGAATTCCAAATGATATCATGCAATTTGGTATCTAGGCCACTATTTCAGAGAAATGAAATATGAATGAGTATGAGCATATGGGATATATCCTCCTGGCCATTATCAGACACACGCAGGCACACCCCATTCAGCTCACTGCGCATGCTTGACAACTCACACAATTCCGGGAACCAATCAGAGCGGTAGGTCAAGCTTACGTAGTGCGCACCACAGATGTCCTTTTGAGAGACACTTACCTGTCATGTAGATATTGCCAGACTGGCTGGGGTACTTTTACCACTAACTTATCTACATATGATGCTTTACTGGGGGGCACACCTGAAATAAATGAAAGAAAAAACATGACAAAATCTTCACCATCATATACACAAATCCAGTCAGATATTACTGTGTATCAGTTTGGCAATCTGGCGGTGCCACTGCCTATTACTTGACAATTACTAATATGTGATGCGATCTGTGAAAACCCGTCGGATGTCGCAAAATGTGAAATAGGGATTATGGGTAAAATCCAAAAAATAAAAAATAAAAAATAAAAAAACTTTTTTTTCTTTTTTTATAGATTTTGTTTAGAAAATTAATTTTATTACTTTGTGTCATCACCTTTTATGAAATTTCACCTTTCAAAAACTTACTTAAGTCACTTTTCTAATTAGTCTTATAATGTTATTCTATTGAACTATGTATCTTTTATGGCCTGTTTTCATGATTTCTTGTTTTGTAGCTTTTTATGACATCACAATCATCATTCACTCATAACTTTTTTTGTAGTGATCATGGAAAAATGATCGAAACAGTTCTGTAATCAGCACAGATTCAGCTTTCTTATGATATAAATATCTCCAATATGAAAAATCCCGACATGTGGCGGGTTTTCACAGATCGCATCACATATACTGTAAAACGACTAAACTTCGCGAGGGATTTAATTTCGAATCCGCGGAAGTAAAAACATGCGAAACTGACAATTTTGCATAGAAAGCAACAGTAAAATATTCAGATCCGCAAAATTACTTGCCCGCTAAAATAGCAGCAATTTTAAAATTCACGAAATGAAGTGTCCGTTAAATTATAGTGTTTTACAGCAATGCAATGCTGCAGGTGATGAAGTGAAAATAATTAAGTAAGTAAATATTGTTTTCCAAATGTTCAAATATTTCCAGAACTTGTATCTCCACTATAAAATATCTTGTATCTGAATACAACTGTATTTGTTTAGGAAAACGGTAAGCGAAGGGTTATCAATTCAAGATTGACCACCAGAATTATTGAAACATTTAGCAATTATCATTTTTTCCCCGAAGATCATTATCAATTTCCCTGCACATTGTGCACCAATAAGACAACATTTAACACTTTTTACCTGACAAAAATATCTTGATAATCCTACCCCATCGATATTTAGAGAGTAAAATATAGTTTGTAGCTGTTTTGCTTTAAACTTTGGTCTTAGGCTGTACCATATTGGTGTCTTCGTGTATGGCCAACGCATCTAAAAATAATGCTTTTTGCTAGATTTATTTTAATCAAACAACAAATTTCCCCCTTTATATCCAGCGAGCTGCTTACCAACTTGCAACGATGCGTTATACGCACAACACATATGCCGGCAACTTTGTGTAGGGCATGCTTGAACATATTAACGCACTTTAAAGTATGAATTAAGCCCCGCCCCAAACTATATATTATCGGTCTCATAATATATAGTGCGTATCGGCTGAAAATCAGCCAAAACCAATTGCATGTTGACATCCAAAACCACACCCGCTATATAAGAATAAAAATTGGTTACAAATGGCAGAATATCTTGAGATATTACATGTTTTAATGGTTAACACTTTCCTAGCGGCTATTAGTTTTACCATACAAAACAGATTTTTCAGAAACCTTTCGCAATTTTCAAAGTCTATCTCACAGATTACTTAACCAATACTGGGCATGTTTGTACTCATTTCAAAGATAATGGAATTCAATAATTTTGACATTTTTGAAACATTTTGTGAAATTATGGAACTATCGTCTGCAGAGGACTGCCGCGTGGAAAGTGTTAAGTACTCACCTCCGTGTTTGCAGAGAAAATCATTGTTCGATATTGGTCCAGGTTCTGCAAATGTGTTGAATTTATTGAGCCATTGAAGCGAGATGAAGAAATGCAACAGACTTGGCTGTAACAATAATCACACAAGGAGAATTTATTAACAAATAGCATAATAGAGTGATACTTCGCGTAATGTACTGTAAATTCTGTAACCAGCAATCTTTGGTAGATTAGCTGTGCAACCCTGAAAATACGAAAAGCATTGATTTGCTATGAGTGTATGAAGGACACTTACTTAGGCCAACAAAAATAAGGTTGTCTCAAATGACCCGTGTGCATTACCATAACCGCCCACTTTACTTTTTTTTCTATGTTTTGTCATGGTGGGTTTTTTTTCCATTTCCAAAAAAAATCAGGCAAATAGGCCCAACTTTCAGGTCTGAATTGAAAGATAAAAAATTCGGAGACCGCATTAGATTTTCAGTCTCTCATGTCATCTGAGACAAACCTTCTTTTTCTTTTGCCTTAAGATGTACAGATGAATCTACAAAGTAGGCCTACAGCACAAGAACCCGGGGCTCTCAATTGACAGACCTGATGGCAATTACAATTTGCAATGTTTTTTTAATGAAAATAGTCACTATTTGTCTAATCATAACCCCAATAATTTGTATTTAATATCTAAAACTACCATTGGTTGGTTGATCATGTTGACGATCAAGCGCTTGCTTCACAGCATGTCCTTGCATGCTGGATCTGGATATTGGTCTGTGGGTTGATCTGTTTGTTTACAAGGTCAGACCATTCAGACACTCACCTCTTAATATGACCAGACTCGGGCCAAAATGTTCCAAAATAGTTGTCAGAAAATGGAACTTTCTGATGGTGTTAAAACGTCTACTAATATGCAGTAAATCTTGTGGTTGTCAATCGGACAAAGAACCTTTGCACTAATTTCATAACTGGTATTTCCCTTATCCCTAATCCATAACTGATATTTCCCTCATCCCATATCCATAACTGATATTTCCCTCACCCCTAATCCATAACTGATATTTCCCTCATCCCTAATCCATAACTGATATTTCCCTCACCCCTAATCCATAACTTATATTTCACTCATCCCTAATCCATAACTTATATTTCCCTCACCCCTAATCCATAACTGGTATTTCCCTTATCCCTAATCCATAACTGATATTTCCCTCACCCCTAATCCATAACTTATATTTCACTCATCCCTAATCCATAACTTATATTTCCCTCATCCCTAATCCATAACTGATATTTCCCTCACCCCTAATCCATAACTGATATTTCACTCATCCCTAATCCATAACTTATATTTCCCTCATCCCTAATCCATAACTGATATTTCCCTCACCCCTAATCCATAACTGGTATTTCCCTTATCCCTAATCCATAACTGGTATTTCCCTCATCCCTAATCCATAATTGATATTTCTCTCATCCCTAATCCAAATCTGATATTTCTCTCATCCCTAATCCATAACTGATATTTCTCTCATCCCTAATCCCCTGATCCCTAATCCATAACTGATATTCCTCTCATCCCTAATCCATATTTCCCTGATCCCTAATCCATAACTGATATTTCCCTCATCCCTAATCCATAACTGATATTTCCTCGATCCCTAATCCTTACCTCCTGTTGTTCACACATATCTGATACTCTCTGTCTCTCTCGCACAGCTTCATCTGACACTTTCCTAGGATAGAATCAACAAATAGCAAACTTTGTATATTTCATTTGTTTACATACAGGACAACTAAACAAGAAACAAAAAAGTATTTATACTAATATTGTGCCTCAGAACTGTACAGGATTATTAAGACATACAAATTATTATAATCCATTGTCAAAAAATAAAAGGAGATAGTTATGCTAACTCTCTGAACGGTGGTTAGTGATTACTTGCTCCCTGTCCACAACTCATTATGGATCAAGTTTCTGAAATTCTATTAGACTAAATGCCATGAACCTACGGTAAATTATTGATTTCGGAATATTGTTTGTTTTTTGTTTGTTTGTTAGTTAGTTTGTATGGAGAGTCCTTAGCTGAGCGCACTCTTAAATTACACTAAACTTAAGTCGAACTCAGGAGACAGTTCCTTATATTATATTTACTTTAATTTGTAGAAAATACTGCAACAATTAATGTTGGATCTTGATTTTCAACAAGTCAGTTTACATGTGACCTTTCTTGACCCGACCAATGCGCGCATCTGATTAGTCCAATTGTTTCCATCGCATCATTATTTAGCCCACACGTGTCGGGTCAGTGTTGAACTTCTTTGCCGGCAGCTATAACAGGTAAATATGTTTCAATTTCAAGAAAGCCTATTTGAACTGATTCAAGCATTGCATTACCTGTAGAATAAGACGTACGCTTCGCAGTTGGCTACCTGCATATCACTGACCTCCGTCACATATACATCATCATACTCGTACCACTGACCATTCAACCAATTCTGACCGTACGCCGTATAGTGACCACCTAGATGGACATACAATACAAGTAGAGATTTAATTGGAGATTTCATGAAGAATACAAATGGCCAGTGAAAAAGCATTGACCTTATTAATGGGGAGAAAATGGTGAAACTGATATCTACAGGCTTCAGTTCTTTACTTAGCCAAAATCTTGAGGTCGTGTCGGTTGATCGATTTTCCTGATATATTTTTTCTTTGCGACCGACTGTCGTGGCTCATTTCAAGAGAAAAAAATGGTAAATGTCAATTTTACTAATATTTCTAGTGTGATAATAGTTTAAACACTATTTATCAGGCATACTTATTCATCTCAAGCAGAAAATAGTCATATTTTGACAATTTGGGTACCATTTAAAAACACACCAAAAAACATTGCGACCCTGATTTTTTTCAAATTTTAGGGTTGGTCACTGATGGCAACACAACCTTATTTATTCTCTGATCCTCTAAAAGCATAAAAAGAGGTGTGGACAAATAATAGACATTTATTTTCCTTTATCAAATGAGCGCAATTTAGAGTGCCATTCCACCCAACCCAACAATAAAATATAAACACAATTTCATGTCAGCAGTCTCTGTATTTGTATCATATTGGTTCTTGTTTTTAATTTGTTATAAGGATAAGGACTTACTAAAATGCTAGAAAATATTGTTCAAACACTTTGTAGGTCCCCCTGATCAATGTTGAATCCCAGAATTTTTCCACCTTTCAGCACATGACCTCACAACATTGATCGGTGGGGAAGGGGTATAAGGGGAAGGGGTATAAGGAAGGGGAATAATCAGATTACTGTAAACAAGTTTATATTTTTCATGCGACACAAATAGGTTTGCGAGGCAACCATAAACAAGTGTGCATGTTTTGGTATAAAAAGCGTGTGTCAATTAGGCTCAGTGTTTGAACAAATTGTTTGCAGGTCACAGTGAGTTATAGTTTGATCAGTTCCAAATTGGCGAGAGATATTTGTTTTTTATTTCTCCGCGCAGAAAAGTAATCCAAGCGTACGCGCGCGTTTATGGTTACACACACATGGTTTTGGCCGCACACACACATCACACACATAGCTCTCACTGCTGTCATGTGCGCCCACATCCTTCCATAATCATTCGCTACTATACGGAGGCTTCACCAATTTGGAACTGATCAAACTATAGATACATACAGATGCATACAGCCAAGGGAAAACAACTGACCGAAAAAAATTGAATTTTTCTTCTTTTTGATTTTCAATTTTGTTTAAACAATTATGCGACATTTTCTGATGGTGTAAAATTCTGCTTACCTCCTGCCGTTCCATGGTGACAGATGACTGAGACCAAGTCATACATTGTACACTTGTCCGTGTTCCCTGTGTGGGGGGATAAAATAATATATAGGTTGCATGAAATAAATTTGAACAAAATGTATCCAATTTAAAATTGGCCATTATAAATAGTTAATATACTATACAAGTATTCCCCCCCTGCTTGAGACTCTCAACAAAGACTTTGCATACATTAGCACTCGTTCATTTGGTGCCCATGTAAACACAGTCCCTTTGATCTAGTGGGTAATAATTTGCCACGAAAGCGATAGTGATCTAGTGGGTAATAATTTGCCACGAAAGCGATAGTGATCTAGTGGGTAATAATTTGCCACGAAAGCGATAGTGATCTAGTGGGTAATAATTTGCCACAAAGGCGATAGTGATCTAGTGGGTAATCATTTGCCACGAAAGCGAAAGTGATCTATAGTCGTCGCCAGAATACTTCAGCACTTTTTAAAACCGCCAATGCGCGCGTCTAGTTAATGAGCGGGGACATTCATGACCTATAGATACGATCGCGGCCAATCGGATTACAGGGGCCGTGACGCGTCGAACTGCTCAAAGATAACGCTGTTGTGACGCTGTTCTACAACGCATTTCTGTGTTTACGCTGTACGCAGTTGTCACAGAAAAAAGTGCCGAGGTATTCTGACCACGACTATAGTGGGTAATCATTTGCCACGAAAGCGATAGATACCGAATTTGTGACCCTGTATTTTAAAAGGATTTGTTAATTTACTTCACGCCAGTTTGTCCAATTCTAAATATTAGTTAATAATACAAATGCTTTGATATAAGGTAGCACACCTCTGATCTAAATACTTCAAAAAGAACATCATCATGAGCAGCCGTTTTTACCCCGTGTTAAAATCCAGGTCATGCTTTAGATTAGAAAGATTTCTTCCCAACATTTACTGAAAATATCTCATTCTCATGGTAAATATCTATTAAACTATTGTGATGATGTCATCACCGTTCATTAAAATAATAAAAAATATCTTGCACGGAGCAACAGATTTTCTTCTGTCCGATCATCCGCCAGAAAAAATGGAGATTTCAAACTTGTTCATCAGCAAACCTGAAACATTTACGCAGCTGCACAAAGCCAACTTTTGACCTGGTGATTGTATATAATAGCAAGCATAGCATAATGCTATGAACTAGTGACCTGTCATACCTTTATTGACTAGATATGGCGTCATATCCAGCCCTTCCATCGGGAATGCTACGTAGCTGCCTATCTTGGACGAGTAGGATGTCAACGACTCATGACGAAATCGCTTTAGGTGAATACACAGAATCTAACAGATTGAAACAAAATAATATACTCTTATTAGTGACGAACCAATCAGAAAGCAAGAAACTAAAATATGTGGAGTGCATTGAAAGTATATAATGCACTCTGTGTGTGCACGGTTTAATGCATGCACCACACGCTTTGTGTTGATTCGTTGTTCAGGCATCGCAGGTTTGCTGATTTTCACTGCCGTTTTAGCAAACTTGTTAACATGTTTTTATTCGTTATTAAAGAGATCATAATTATGCTCAAATTGTGAATTTTAATTTGTATAGTGTCATGTATGAATTAGGTCAATACATGCGTATGTTTTGTTTCTCGAAAAATTAGAAAAATCTTGCTCACAATAGCACATCAATATCAGCGTGCGTGCATTGATTTGTCTAATTTCTCTCGAAACAACACATACTCATTTATTGACCTATAAACATTTGACATAAGAATTCTTTCATTGATCATTGAGCCTAACTTTACAAAGTTACAATCAAAGTAGTATCTGTATAAAACGTATAATTTCTTTTCAAATATCAGATCTCAAGAACATCTTTACTACCATGGAAACATTTCGATCCATTTCAGGAACATTTTTTCACTCATACTGGAAATTATATCAACTTAACAAGCTTTTTCATAGATGGCTGAGTGACGCCATTACTAAAACTTAAATAGGGAACTGATCGGTTACATGAAGTCAAACCAGGGATACTATACATTTTGGGATAGGAAACTCCTATATTGTGCATACGTAAATGACAGGTCACTTTTTCTAGGCTATTGTAATGAGCTCATCCAGGAACTTTTGTGTGATCATACCTTGATGGCGCTGTAGTGCTGTTTACGGTCTGCTTAGGTATAGACTTTATTGAAGTTTACACAGAATTGTTGAAAATATACTGAAAAATTTCGCAGTTTCGAAGATTATCATGAATACCTTAAGTGCTGCAGGATTTTACCCCCCTGAATATGATTTAATCACATTTAATTGTTTGTTTTATACATTTTTAGCTCACAGTTTGTCACTTCCCTTTAAATATACACCATGCTGTTGGTGTCTATGTCTGACAGACTTGATGCAAGTCTACACCTAAGCAGACAACAGACATCGCTACAGCGCCATCAAGATATGGTCACACAAAAGTTACAGTTCATGGATGAATTAGCTTCCGGCAATTTGAGTTGCACACCCCTGGCACTACTGCATGTCAAATTATGACAAATCCTATATCATACTGTATAAAGTTCTACACATTATATATTTAATAATTGTGTGCAACATACCTCCGGTAAGTCTACAACTTGAGAGAATTTCACACCATTCCTTAACCTGGGCGGAAGAAAATAATGCATACACTGTTATATAATCATATTCTATCATGTTCCGGACTATAACCGGAACCCTACTACACCATACAGAACCACACGGCCATCACCACTTACAGGCGCATGCACACAAGATCTATCCCATGGTGCACTAAACCCAGGTATATATGGTCTGCCAAAATTTAGCCAGGCAAGCCCAGCGCTCGTGGTGTGGTGGTTGGGCGACTCTTCTGTCACCCCAGGACCCGGTTCAATTCCTGGGGGCGGCAGACATCATTTATTTGGTCCTCCAATTTAACCCCCTCCCCCAGACTCGATCACCCTTTTTTAAAACCAATTCACACAAACAAAAAACAATGACCTGCGTATTTGCCTGTATAACAGTGTGTTTTAGTTTGTCTAATAGGCCTATATCAAATGTTTCCCCAATCACGGAGATTGTCAAATTTGTGATATCCCTGATTGCTATATTTTTAGTGTTGTTTGAAGCTCTATCTGTGTCTATAGGATTGACTTACTTTTTACATTTATCGCAGCTGTACATGTTGTCCCCTTTGAGGTCATCAGCCGAGAAGAATGCCGCTAAACAATTATCTAACGTCACACTGGGTCCCCATAGCCACCTGTCAACATAAAACATTGGACGATGAATTACAATGTGTGTGCAGGTTTGGCTAATAGGGTAAATCATACCGGGTAAGTTGGTCTGTTTCCTTGCAACCTTGTTTTTCTTTCAATTTTTTTTTATTCTATGCGACAATTTAACTTAAATTAACATAAAAATAACACCTAGGCTGGTGTGCACAAAATAAGGTAGACTGGGTCCAACATTAGACCAGGTCTAAATGATGAATAGTCCTTCTGAATGTGTTCCATGAAGAAGGATCTCATGTACACATTCCCTGCAATAAAATCCTAACACTTGTATAGTGCATCTCTGAACTTCCCATGTGTTAAATTGATTTTCAAACATATACCCTTATATCAACTATAGTTTAATCAGTTCCAAATTGTTGAGATCTTTTCAGTTTTTATTTCTCCGCGCGCAAAACTAATTCTCGTGATTACGACCACACACATGCGGTTTTGGTCACACAATGTGCTTGTTGCTTTCATTCGCGCCCACGTCCTTCTGTATTCATTCGCTGCTGTAAGAAGGCTTCGCCAATTTGGAACTGATCAAACTATAGCATCATACATATACGAGTGACAAATCTGATGACACTCTATAGAAGAATATACCCAATTCAGCAGTATGTATCCAGCTATTTGGATTTATTTTTTAACATGATGTACATGTCTTACCCGGTAAACCAGCTATACATCCAAGTGAACCATCCCTGCCTGCCATAGTTATCTGAACATGGCACACCACTCTTAGATGGCATGCCTTGTGAGGCATTGATACGGGCAAGATCCTCTTTACCTGTGAAACAAAAGATCAAGATACACGGGAAACATAATTTACAAAAAGAAGCGGTGTAAATTAATTTTCAGTTTGTTGGGAACAATTAGAGGCCCTCCTAATCTGGAGCTATAGTCTATTTATCCATCACGAGACAGTGACGTAACTGCGTATTCTACTAATTGCAGCACGTAAACGTGCGCGCCTACTTGAGGTGCTGGCGTAGACACACGAGCATAGAAAGACGGAAGATACATATGTGTGCGTAAATTCTGCGCCTGTAAAATTACGTCTCTGACCAAAGGAAGACAAATAGTGTATAGTAAGTATGCCAGTGGTTTTACGCACCATTGTACATTGTACATCGCGTGACGCAGTTAGGGCACACAATTTCAATCCAACGGTGCGGCATAATGATCGTTCGACGCTCTGCAGTTTGAATTGGGCCAATCACTGTGGTTAAGCTGTTGTTGCTGGGCATGCCCAGTCTTCGTAGCATTCCACAAAGAGCCTCACACTTTTTTGCCATGATTTTCCCCAGTCCCTCCAATTGGTCCCCCATTTTTAAAGATGGCAGCAAATATTGAGGGACGTGGGGACCCAGTCTACCTAAATGTATGGTATCACTGTATACCTCGGCTGTGGTGAAATGCTTTTGGTTACCATCACCGTCAATACTATAATTATAAGGAAAGTATAAAATGTCATGATCTTTAACACAATGCAATCGTGCTGGCCACCCATAGGAATGCCAAATCAAGTATCGCGGCATATATTGCAGGTGTGTTATTTCGAAAACAATGTTTACAAATTAATCTAGGTAATCCAATTTCAATGGTCATATACTGTAAAGCAATAACATTTTGCTAGTATTTTAATTTCGCTAATGATCTCTATTCGCTAAATTAAAATGCTGCTATTTAAGATTTTAAACATAGGTTAACATAGCAAGATGATTCAAATTAGTAAAATTAAAATGCCACTAAAATGTTGTGTTTTGCAAATTCGCTTAATTTTAATGCCGTGAAATTTAAGTGTTTTATAGTAGTTTAAAATCACAATACCCGTAATGGCGAATAGTGGCGACCCGATACGCGTTGAACAGCACATGCGTTGTCATGTTCATGATGTTTTGGTCTAACTCTAAGGGGTTCCGAATCTGACCATAGTTTTGTGAAAAGTTATTACATGTCAACAGTCCTCAATCAAGAACATAACACGAACATGCCCTCTTTTAACGCCACAATTTTTAATATGTCTTGATTCAGTGCAAATACTTACCAGGTATTGGTAGTGAAATATCTTGGAATGTTTCTTTTCTGGTGGACACCTAAAATTGAGAGAAAAAAGATGCAAACATTTTAACATTATTATGAGAACATAGCTTTCCGGTGCAGTAGTTCTAGCGTAAACAATTAACTTCAATAAAGCTATACTTGAGGACAAAATTGACTTTGACCAATGGCTACTCCCTTCTCCAAAAGAAGTCACCAGTACTTGTACAAACAAATTTAGTATATCATTGGTGTAAGACATTCATAAGATAGACTAGTGTAAAGACCCCATTACGGAATAAAGCTGTTTAATCCTTTAATCCATCAATAAAGGATTTTTGCTAAGTTAATTCCATGCTGTCTTACACCAAGGATAAACCAGAAGTGTTACCAAGTGGAGTAACATTATTCCTTCTGTCCAGAAACCATTAAAACACTGGAGTGACCTAAAACGAAGCATAGCAAGTAAACGAACTACACGCAAAGCATTCAAACAG
This sequence comes from Ophiura sarsii, assembly GCA_035610835.1. Classification (NCBI taxonomy): domain Eukaryota; kingdom Metazoa; phylum Echinodermata; class Ophiuroidea; order Amphilepidida; family Ophiuridae; genus Ophiura; species Ophiura sarsii. The sequence goes on from CM069453.1 coordinate 66,087,178, forward strand.
GGTTCAAAATACTTTTTTGGCTACGAGGGCTATTTTGAGCAAATTCTACTAAAAGTAGCCTGTTTAGTACATTTTATCATTGGCCAACAGTTTCCCAAGAGGGCTATTTTGTGAAAACTGGGGCTAATCGCCCTTCGCCTCTGTGTATTTTGAGCCCTGCATTCAAAGCAGATCTGGAACATCATTCCAGGCCTGAAACATCACACACGTCTGTGCACAACATGCTCTCTATTCATTTTGGTCTACCCGGGGCATTGAACAGATAACTTCTAGATGATGTGAATGGGGAGATATCATTACCAAACTATGCATACAACAACTATCAACTTAGCTGGGGAGCGCGCATGGTTTTTCGGTCCCGGTATGCTGGCACAGGGAGTCATATACCAAAATGTTCCTTGAAGTCTGTAGCATACAACCTAGATGGACATCCTTCAAAAGGTCATAGATCAATAAGTATTGATGGACAATTAAAGTTGTGATTGACTTTTTTGTTCTTATCAGTCAGCCAAACAATATAATATACTTTTTATGGTCAATAGATTGTTTATTAATTTTTTTTTCCAATGTTAAATTAAAGTGTTGACGTCCCATTGAAACACACGTGAACTTTGACTCTAAATCGAGGTCAACGGTCAACTTAACATCCATGTTGGCAAGGATGTCCACCTAGGTGGTATGCTACAGACTTCAAGGAACATTTTGGTATATGTATCCCTGTGCCAGCATACCGGGACCATAAAACGCTTCCCAGCTAACTCTTATGCTTGTCTGCTTCCCGGCCCATAACACAGAGCATACGACAAACAATTTAAACTTAATACAACATACTTACTAAATCACATGTTAAACATTGCACGGAGCTGAGTATCTTGCCGTCAAACACGTCCGAGACTATACTGCGGAATTTGGAATGTTGTCTTCGCCCTGGTCAAGTAATGAACACACAGTACAAATAAATCAAATATTTCGATTAATAAGTTGCTTCCATTTTCACCGATGTACATCAATTACGAGGGTAACGTAGTCAGGTCTTAAGATTGTGGAGACGAACAGAGAGACAGACAGACAGACAGACAGACTAGAGTGGAGCAGTCAAGATTTTCCAAACAGAGTTTTGAACACATTGAACTTTGATAAGCCTAATTTACTACATGTAGTCTGAAAAAAATACCTGGGATTGGAATGCAGAGAGGCGGTCATTGTTTAATAAAAGAACACTTCTAGTGGAATATTTACACTTTTTGTTACTGGTAATAAATAAAATTGTTTTGAAATTTCATACTTATCCATAGAAAAATAGTGAAGATCATAAACATTGGTCAATGCCCATCAAGGGTGGACAATTAAATACTTGATCACTAAAAAACAATGCAAATTATATATACATCAGAAAATGGCCATAATGATGTTGGAGCCCTGTGAAGTCTTACTTACTAGTCTACATGATACATATTCATAGCTAATAAGACATCCGACTATGGGTATTCCTATAAACCTTGAATGAATATGTGACCCGTCAAGTCAAAATGGACATGTTGGAGGCCCGGGTCAAATCTGAGTTATTGGTATGACTTGAAAGAGCGTATTTTAAGCTTTGAAATTATACCATGTTGAAGGTATTCAAACTTAGTAAGGCCAAATTAAATTAATTGTTTGTCTCAAAGCTCCTCTCCTGTTGTAAAACTAATGCGGAATGCAAGTTTTTTGTTTTTGTTTTTTAAATATAAAATATTGAAATCCTTGTAAAAGTGAACTTTTGTATTTAAGATGATCTGATCAATGAAAATCTGAAAAATCTGTGAAATTTTGGGATTTTTTTTTTTTTTGAAAAAAAAGAAGAAAAAAAGAAGTTTTTTTCAGATTTTTGTTTTTCTAATGCGCACCAATAAACTAACGCGCGCGGGAGCTTTGAGACAAACAATTATTTTAATTTGGCCTAATCACAAGATATGATTTGGAGAAGCAGACTTTCAAAATTATTTTCTTTATATCTCATCAAATATATTGGCCTCTATCGCAAAACTATGTTTGCCGACACCATGTCCCTTTTGATGCGACTGGCCACATATAAGCTTTGTGACTATTGACTTTAAAAAAATAAAAATTGATGGTTAATTTTTTTTATCAAAACAACCTTTCCAATAATTTTAAAATAATAATTCTATAATTCTTTATAATAATAATTCTTTAAAATAATAATTCTTTAAAATAATAATTCTTTAAAATAATAATTCTTTAAAATAATAATTCTTTAAAATAATAATTCTTTAAAATAATAATTCTTTAAAATAATAATTCTTTAAAATAATAATTCTTTAAAATAATAATTCTTTAAAATAATAATTCTTTAAAATAATAATTCTTTAAAATAATAATTCTTTAAAATAATAATTCTGTGACTATTGATAATATCCTATCCTAACAACGCCTCACCTGCCGTTCTAGAAGACACATCTTCATGGCTAGGACTACGAGACATCTTGCTATGACTAGTCTTCCGAGTCCGCCTCTCAGGCTGTGGCGGCGATGCAGTCTCTTCCACATCCACCTGTCCAGCCTCCAATGATTCATTATAGCGCACCGTCTCCGTCTCGTCTATGTCCTTCTCGCTATTCTGTAAATCCTGCTCATACTTTGACATCGATCTCCTCTCCCCTTGTGTTTCCGACGAATCGGGCAGCTGGTCAACTTCTGGCGCCGATCGCTTGCGTAACCTGCGATTCTTGTTCGGTATTCTGTCGCCTTCCGACGTCTGACTTGCTACTTCGTCGTTGTCTGGAATGCTCTGCTCGCCATCCGATTGGCAGAGTGAGTCATGTGACCGTGCGCGGCGAGGGCGCTCTGGTTGTTGTGTTTCCATAGAGTCGTCTTCTCCCTCGTCTTCGGTGTCACTGGTGACTATGGGTTCTTTGAGCTCTTCGTGTAACCTGTCCATAAAACAGCGAAGGAATTCTTGTGTGTCCTGCACAGTAAAGAACAGAACACAGGTTGCAATATTACAATGGTAAAACTAATTTAACCTCATGAGAACTACCTGCTGATTGGTTGAAATTTAGGATGTGTCAAATATTGCACCAATCAGTGACATTGTTACAATAATTTCAATATTAAAAAAGATTAGCATTAAATATTTATAAGCAAAATTGTAATTGGTTATCAAGATGATTATATCATGTAATTGACCAATGGGAGTTCTTGTATGAAAGACAGGTAGTGCCCAGGAGGTTAACAAATACAAAATGTTCATAATAATTAGGCATTGAGTAAAACTTCTTAAGGGGGGCTGTCAACCCTAAAAACATGCCATTTATTAACATTTGAACTATTTATGCGATGCATATAAAAGTATACATGTTTTGGTAAAGAATTGAGTCAAAGAATCCATTTTTGGTATCAAATTTCACTAAAACTACTGATATTTTGAATTTTGACCAAAAATGTTTGGTTCAAAAACTTGCTGACAACGTAGCACTAATCAGTTGTTGGTAAAAAATGCTTAAATTGCACCAAAATCATCTAAAGACACTTCCCTAGAGATTTTTTTTTTTGGCCATTAAAATGTTTTGTTTTTAAAATGTTGGCCAAAAAGGGTTTTCAGGGTTGACTGCCCCCTTAATACAGACATAAAAATGTGTATGTTTTCGAATTCAATAGTAGCTGTGCACCATGTAGTAATTCTTACCTGTTGCGTGAATCCTTTAAACATGGGGAATACTGTCTTGATACTGTTGATTATACTGGATGGTGTCAGATAACTGGGTCTGTAATAAGAGCAGAATGAATTCCATTAAGGGCTCTTGCCCAAACACAATTAGAGGAAAGCTCGAGGAAAGAGCGGGGAAAGCGCGATCCTTTTTTTCTACATTGTTAAAAGGAGTGACAAAAGATCGGTGATTAATACCTCACTGAATGGGTACTTCAAGATGCCATGTATTAACTATTATGAAGGTGGAAGTCAGACGATTTAATTACTTTAACACATATTTTGCACTGTTTGTTTTGGGGGAAATTCTTGTTGGCACCGTAGTGGTACTAAGCATGCTGGACTACACAAGAAATCTTCTTTGTGTTAGGCCAAACAAAGAAGAAGGTCTGTCTCAGAAACATTTGGCAAAAAAGCTAAGTGCTGTGCGATTTTTTTATTTTATTTTTTAGAAAAAATGCTATGAGGTATGCATTTTTTTTTTTGGGGGGGGGGTAATCCAAGCTTACAGAGAGACCTTTTTTTTTAAAAAAATTGTAAAAAAATCAAAAAGAAATTTGTAAAAAATCAAAAAAATCAAAATCAAAAAGATATTTTTGTAATTTTTTTCTCTCATAGTTTTAGGTCTCGGCGCGTAGACCTACACGCCGTAGCTCATTTCACATACCAATGCGGGCGGGCTTCTGAGACAGACAATCTTCTTTGTTTGGCCTTAGGTGTATGTCACTAGTAGCGGTCTTACCTCCTCCGTCCCCATATTTCCTCCATAAGTTTCTGATAGGACTTGGCAAGGTATGGCTTCTTATCCGTCTTCACGTAGCTAGTACACTCCAGAAAGAAATGGGTGAAAGGCGGACTGTCGATGAAAAACAGAATGCATGGTGTATTAAAGCATTATTGTTATTGTTGAACTGCATTCTTAGTGTAATTTTGCAATTAGTGCTCCAAGTAATTAAAAGTTTTATAAGCATTTCCAAATATCCTCATTCAGAGCAGGATCTACTATCTTGGAGACAAAAAGTCCTTGGAACGGTTTACACGTTTAGGGCAGATCAATGTCAATTTTACTAACGTTTCCAGTGTGATAAGTTTAAAAGCAGAAAATAGTAATATTTTAACAATGTGGGTAAAATTTAAATGTAAAGAAAAATTGACGCTAATTGTTGAGATTTTAGGGTCAATCGCTGAGGGCAGCACAACAATTTATGTGGCCAAATGAATCTGACATATTTGTACATACCAATTAGACAGTGCCTGTAGGCCAGAATTCATGTAGCAGGTGTTACCAAGATTCCTCAGTCCTGTTAATCCTGAAAAAGAAACAAGGAAAGAGAATGAAAGGGTCATCCACCATCTGTTGACATGAAAATCACATTTTTTGGCACTTTTTTGTCTATAACTCAAAAAATAAATAAGATATTAAAAATAAAATTTAAAAAGCACCCTGGGGAATGTTATCAGGATTATCATAAATTTGACAAATATTTTGAGTTATCTTTGCAGAACCTAAAATGGGTCAAAAAACGTGTTTTTTATAATTTTTCCAAAATGGTCAATTTCATTATCATGGTTGGATTCATTGAATCCTTTCCTGGAAAAAACTGTATACTTTTATAAAGATTAAATGAATATTGAAGAAGTTACTGCAGTTTTACGGAGACTATGCTGAGGGTCCACACCCCCCTTAAAGCAGCTACCGCGAAAACAAAAACACGCGAACATATTTATTTTGTGTATAAAGTCTATGTAATGAACTTTTATATCGCGAATTTAAAAACAAGCGAAATTGATGAAAATCTGCAAAGCACAAAAATCCAAGCGTATGTGCACAATTTTGGCATGCAGGCACGCATATGATGCATTGTGCGCCCTGTTGCGTTATGCAAGCCTCATGTGCGCCATCACTTATCTGTATTAAATTGCTGCTGTACGGAGGCTCACCAATTTGGAACTGACTGAACTTGATATCTCATCCAACCAAAGGTATGAATGAATGTAACACCAAAAATAGGTTTGTTTGCCCAAACAAGGAAAAAAATGGGTAGGTTGCTATAAACACTTTTTTGTTTATTTATTTACTAGTGGGACAACAGTCCTACGGACGGGCTCTCCCGCTAGGGAGTAGGGCCTACCAGATAGAACACCTACAAATGAAAAAACACAAAAGTGTTGAAAATTTATAACGAAACACATAGGAATAGAACAATATTTAAAACATTTTTGTTTTAATTCAAAGACCCCCGCCCGCCCACGCCCCGTGGCATATTTTAACTCCAAGGCCTAAACCTTAACCATCTCCCGTACCCCAACCGTCACCATCCCGCCCCCGCCCGCCCCCGCTCCGTGGCATATCCGTTACGCAATTTAGCATCATAACGCCCATTCGTCACCGCCCCGCGGCATATCTCAACCCCAAAGGCCTAAAGTTCCCCGCCCCACGGTTTATCTCAACGCCAAGGCCTCACCTTAACCATCTCCCATAGCGCGGTGTATTTCTCCAATATTTGTCCACCCGCGTGTCACATACAGTATCAAATCCCACATCTGACACCATGTTACGTAATTTAGATTCACCATATCATGTTTTGTTCTATCAGAAACCACATTATTTTGTTACCTTGTCTAATTTTCCATATGATGTTAGTGCCAATCATAGCACTAATTGAGGTATATTTTGCAACGGCCTTAGCAACTCTGATGGGGAAACCAAGTTTCCTTAACCCACTGCAGAAGCGGTAGTGAACATGTCCGAGTGACCCAATCACGAAAACGAGGATTTTACAATCAAAACCGCAGATGGTTAGCATATATCGCAAAGAGGCATGTACTTCTGGAACTTGGTGTTGTAACATTCCTCAATGAAAGCATCAAATGGGCATGAAACTTCCAAAATGAAACACTTCATGTTTTCATGATCAATCAGGAAAAGATCCGGTTTCCTCGCCTGAATGTGCTTTAAAATGTTTACAAATTCGATTTCCTCGTTGTCGTTGGTGATTAGGGCAACCGAAATGAGTTTTTCACAGTAAACCACAAACGAATTGTTATATTTTGTGATTTCCTTTTGAAGAATATTAACAATTCTATTATGTCTCTATGTGTAATTGTTTCGGAACTGCATACATCCATTTGCAACATGTGATATTGTATCGTATGGGTTCCTACACAAAGGGCATACATACATACATACATACAGGGTGAGTCAAAAAAAAGTTTACTCAACATCAGCGATTTTTTTTAGAAAAAAGTATTCGTTTGTTTTCAAAACAATTTACTACGGTATAAAGACAAATTAATTAGCTTTAATATGAATTTTATCTGGTTTAGATTGGTTGAGGGAAACTTATTTTACGTTGTTTTGAATGAAAGTGACCAATTTAACGTCCGAACACGCTTCCAGATCTTGACCATTATATTTCATAAGATACGACCAATAAAAAATTACAATACCGACAGCGAAAGGATCAATTCCTTTGTTATGAAATGATTAAAGTGTGGTAATTGTGTCATAAATAGGCCTTAAAGCTGTCTATTGTCCCTCAGTGCAACCATCCTAAGCACAATCTCAAAGATCAGGAGAAAGACCAAACAAGATGCTGGATTACTAAGTGGGTTTCTATTCATTAACAGGAATACATTTTACATGTAGAGAGAGAAAGAGAGGGATAGACTATTACTTACTAGTCTTACTGTGGACATTGACAATTTTTGATTGGTTCAAGGATAATGTTTACTTAATCGGACATATTTACGAAAAATAAGTGCAATATTATGTTTATTGATTTTATCAAAATACTATATCGTTTATTATTCACATTATCAGATTTTTATTCAATATCTTCATCTAGTTTTATCATGTTTATGAATATCCCTTCTTGACATTTAATCCTTGCAATTATTTTTTATTAACTGACAGTGGTGATACGATTTAATCCATATTTTATGTTTTAATCTATTAGGAGACAATTTTGAACAAGTCTATTGTCTACTTAATACTTTTAATAAACAAGATGTGTAATGCTTTACATCATAATCCTAGTAAACATTATTATTATTATTATTATTATTAAGCTCATTAAGCTTGAAATTAAAAACAGTGTTTTTGGTGAAAAAACAGCTCCTGTACAGAAATAGTCATATTTACTTAACGGTATCATCAAATAGTGTGATTTTTTTTCCAGATGGTAGCAAAGAAATGGCACAATCATTTAAAGTTTTGTTTGCCTTGATTTTGTGGCCAAATATATTTTTTTCAATTTTTTTTCAATTAGGGTAAACTTTTTTTTGACTCACCCTGTACAACATATGGCAAATTATAGTCAGATTTCAAACAAACATTTTTCACCATAATAAAATGTCTTTAAACGCTATGTTCACTAGAAAATTCCCTAACATCTTGTTATGTACATTAGGTGGGATGAAGCATAACGATACAATTCATACCTCTTGGTTTGGGGTCATCGTTGAGGAACTCATCCATAGCTTGTGTCACCGGCGAGTCTATTCTTGATAATGAAGGCAACCTGTTGACAAGATATAGATATATGTTATTTTGATTCCAGCATACGGCTACTGCGTCAAAACTGGATTCACAATACAAAGCTTGTTGCTTCATGATGAGCAGTGGCCCGTGAGTGAATCACTTGGAATGGCGCTTCACCCTCAAATTCCAGTGGGGGGGGGGGGGGGGGATTACCTTCAATTTAGTAGATGCATCTTACTCACTGTATGTATGTATGGAGTAACAATCATACCTCCCCTACCCTAACGATAGTGTTCTGTCAACTGGATTCATTGACAAGTTGCTTAGCACGAGGGCACGATCACCAAATGAGTTATTCTTTCAACCAGTGGGTGGTGCAGAAGAAGTGGAATGTAGGCGCCAGCAATAAATCATCCCACCCCACCTCTCTTCAAGCATGCGTTACCAATCCCAAAGGTGTACTGTCGTGGCAAAAGGGAGCAGTTGTCAGGTCAAATGCATTTTGAGATATCATATTGATAGAATTAGGCATAGAAAAACAAAGACAAATAAAGAAAATTTTACAGTTATTTCTCTTCATAAAATCAGAGAGCAGTATCCAATCTTAACCTCGAAAGGTGTTGTTTTGGAACATTCAAGAAACTCCTTTTGTTGGTTTTAAGTTCTCAACTTTTTCTTTGAGAGACAACTGCGTCTTTTTGCTGAGGCTGTACACGTCCAAATGGACATGTTGGTGGCCCAAATCAAATTTGAGTTATTGGTATGACTTGAAAGAGCACATTTTAAGCTTTGAAATGATACCATATTGAAGGTAATTGGACTTTGTAATCACAAGATATGATTTGAAGAAGCAAAAGTTGTTCTATTATTTTCTTTATATTTCACAAAATATATTGGATTGGCCTCTATTATATAAAAAACTGTGCTTGCCGACAACATATGTCCTTATTGACGTGACTGGTCACATATGGTAAACTGACCTTGGTGGTACCTCCCACTTGGTATCTCTTTGTATAGCTCTCTCCACCTCCCTATCTATAACCATACGTTGTATCATATGTTGATCGTCCACCTCACGTATGACAGACTCAGGGAACACCTCTATTTCACATTCATAACACCATACACGCAGGGTGTGGAGGTTAAGGGTCAGCTGGTGGGTGGTGGTCTAAAAAGAGGAAACAAGTTGGAAAATGTTAATAGAAGGTGCAGCCAAAGACAGGGATATAGGGCATATCATAACCTTTGTGCAGTCTGCTCTAAACAGGTTCAAGGGCCAAAAACACATCTATAAAACCGTGTTAAGTGCTCTTGCCCCTGAACATGTATAAAACAACAATTCCGATACATAACCATTGGGCAGATTACTTTATACATGCTGAAGGCCCGGAAACACATACAAGGTTTTGACAGAACAGCGACGATATGATAGCATTTGATATCATTGCGTGATTTCAGAATACAAAGAACTAAAGACCAGTTTTGGTAGTCAAATAAATTTTAAAGTTTAAGAAATATTTCAGGTGTTTTGGCAACCTACTGATTTTTCTAACACTGGGTGCCCAATACATTTGTTGTAATTTACAGTAAATGCTTTGTTCCAGAAACATTAGTGTCCATGACATTTTATGAAAAGCAAATCAGTTTAAAATAGCACACATTGCAGTATAAAAGTATATGTTATCACCAATCTTGCAACACCAATACTGTTATTGGCTTCGAAGCAACATGTTAAACGTAGCTTTCTTATGGACCAATCTTATGTATGCAAAATACTTGTAAACCAGTCATTCTATTTATGCTCGATAAACATAGTACAGTGCCCTAAGTTTTAATTGGGTAAAAATCGAAGCACTTATTCAGTGTTTTCACTCACCCTATACAAAGGGTGAAATACCCTTCACTATTGATTTTCACCCTTTCTCAAGAGTGAAAAATGTTGACAATTTCATTGTTTTACTGCCCAAAACACTGCACGTGCACACGTTCTGGCCATCATTTTGGTTTTTCACCCTCGAGAAATAAACCCAGTGAAATTGCTGCTTATTGTTAGTGTTTTAGGGATTTGTTTAAAGCTGTGTTAGGGAATGCGGTGGGAGAGAATTGAGGTGAAGGTAGAGGGTTACTAGTTGTTTACCTGTGTGTGCTCTGTACTGTGATCCTTTGCTGACTCTCCGCATCCAACAAAACCACACTCAGCCTGCAAGAGAAACCAGACCATAAAATATCTAATAGAATTTACTTCAATTGCAAGAAAGGAGGAGATTTTACAGGCAACATGTGGCCCTATAGCAGAGGTTCTCAACATCAAGGGCCATAAATACTCAAACATTATTTTAGAATTGTTCAAGGCCCAGACATCATTGCTTCCAGTAAAGAACCCCCTTTTTTTGTTTTTGTATAATAAAGAGCAAATGTGAACAATAGCCTAACAGACATTAACAAAGTTAATGAACTGATTGATTACAAATCAAACGGGTAACTCTCAACAGAGAGCTCTGATGGGCCAATCAATTGGTTCACTGCAACTCAGAAAATAATCAAAAATACAAGTAAACACAATTGGGCTAGTAAAAAAGCCAATGAAAGTGGTGTGGGACAGGAATAGGATAAACACCCAAACATAGAGAATAACATTAAAAAAAAATAAGAAGAAAATAATAACTGGAGGTCATTGATACATCGAGAGAGCTTAGCCAACATACCTACCAATGGATCTACAGTACATATCCTCTTGGCCATAGTCACCCACATGCGGGCGCACTTCGACCAGCTCACTGCGGCGCATGCTTGAAAAATTACAAAATTTTGGCAGCCAATCACAGCAATAGGTCGAGCTTACGTGTTACGCACCACTATGTTCATTTGACCATTTTGGTTTACTTACACTGAGACACAGCCATAGATTGGGACCTGCCGATTCGCATATATCACAGTTACCCTGAAAAAAGTTGGAAAATCAAATATCAAATTAAACGACATGGTGAAAATATTTTCTTAAAAAAAGTGCTCACAATGGATTATTCAATGAATGATCCACATGTGATGAAATCCAGCAACATTAATATAAAATTAGGTGGATTGAGAATGATACACAAAGATATTGGTCCTAATCCGAGCTATGAGTTTTGATAATATACAGTCATCAAAAAAAGTAACTATACAGGTGATAAATGGGCTTCTAATTCTAAAAATATATGTCCTACCTAAAAATATTACATTATAAAGTTGTTGAGAAATTCATCTTCTTTAATATGAGATATTGCACGCTAGGATCAGATGATTATTGAGGAAGTGACACTCCAAAATATAAGGTGAGGTCCGATTTTCATTTTCACATTTTTATTTTCTACACACGGACCCATCTACGGGTACCTTATCGATGTAGATTACCGGTAGTGCAATTGGTAGATGCATGCACAGGTTGGACAGTCGGCCGTATTGTTCTGATGGATCAATACGCCACACACACGCTACCTGTCATACTCTCCCCCGTGTTGAAATGTAAAATGTGAAAATGAAATTGTGACTTTACCTTACATTTTGGATAATCACTTCTTCAATATTCAACCGATCCTAGCGAGCAATATCTCATATTCAAGAAGATAAATTTCTCAACAACTTTATGATTTATTATTTTTAGGTAGGATATATTTTTAGAGTTAAAAGTCCATTTATTACCTGTATAGTTACTTTTTTTGATGACTGTAGATGGATACAACCCTGAAGACATACCAACTACTTGGAGTGGGGCAAAAAGCAATAACAAGGGAATAATCATGATCAAGCGATAGAAGAACTGGTCAAATATTCTTACATGTAGGTACTAGGTACGCAATAAAAGTTGCTGTGTACCAAAACAAATCAATACCGTATTGGTCCGAGTATAGTCCCATGCTCGATTATAATCCCACCCCCTAACTTTAAAGAAAACTCGGGAATTCAAAAAAACACCTTTTTTTAATTAACAAGACGTGTTCAAAAAGCTATGACTTTATCAACACATATCTTTTTAAAGTACCGGTTAAGTACCAGTTACAACCGGTAAAACCCAGGAAATACTCTAGGAGATTAAAGTAAAAAAAAGAAAAAGAACGGTAATAAGAAAGAAAGGCAGAACATCCAATATTAGTACAGTACTCACCTTAGATCGTTCTCTCAGCTCTGTCTCATGGAATGTACCAACATTGGCTGTGTGTTCACACGGTTTATTCCGCCCCATTGTCAAGTCAGCTGCGTCTTATACCTGATGGCATCGGGATATAAATGCAAAATCATTACTTAATTATTATACCATAAAAAATATATGAAGCCTACATGTTTCTTGTCTGGAAACAATTTAGGAAGAAATGACCACATGTGCCTTCAACATTTTCTCAATGACTTGGTGACTCATTGCAGATTTAATTTCTTACAGATTCATTCTCATATAGTCATGCATGATAAATCAGGCCTAGACTGTCTTGCGTAATGTGTACGTCATCTGTAATCGGCAGGGCACTGCAGGAAACTAGCGGGGGCATAGTTTGTATCTTCGCCTGGAAGACGGAAATCGATATGGGTCAAAAAAGTGCAGGGAAAATGGTGGGGATTAGTTTACTCTGCGGGACAGGCATTTGTGTTTGGAAATTTCCTGACACTGTCAGGGATCTTGTAACATAAATGCATCCAAATTGTGTGTTGATGGGTGGGATAATAAAAAGGCCCGCAAGAGCATTTCTCGCTTTCATAAACCCTGGGGAACTAAATTTACAAAATTTCACACAGCAACTTGCAACCCCCGTCTCTTGCCTAACAACTTCAGTTCAAGTAGATTTTTCCCATGGCAAATTTACTTCAGAATTCAACATATGAACTAAATTGTGTTCCAGTATCGCCTGAATAGCTAGGTCAAAGGAAATGAAGCATAGACACTAGACAGTCCATGTCTTAGTTTTATTGTAACGGGAATAGTCGATCAAAATTCAAGCCAGTATTTCTTAGAAATAGAAACAGATTGAGATATTTAACTAATGTTATACATAGTACTTGAACATTTAACATGATAAGGTCTTAAAGGGACACTAAGAGATGTGTTGGAGGCTGCGCCCTCAATTATGATAAAAACTGGGATTAGTATATTTTTATAATTGTTAACATGAACTTACACCTATATATAAGGATTAAGAAAAATCAGCCCTCTTTGTACAAGAAAACGTTGATATACAGTACGTGTGATACATAACGCGAACCATATTTGCATAGAGGGCGTTTTTCAATAAATAGCGATGATATTGTTTTTTAATCAAATTTTGCTGTGTTTTTGTTTAATAGTAGAAACAACAATAATGGCAATTTTAATGGTCATCTTGAATTCTGAAGTAAAATTTTAAACATTTAAAATGTTCAACACCACTTAATGTCCCTTAAAAAGGACAAAGGTTCGACTAATTTTATTCAATAATTCAGAAATTATAATAATAATTAATAATTATAATTATATAAAATTAGCCTAAGTAATAATACTACTAGAAAAAGAAAAAAAGTTGAACAATTTATATAGGCCTAGGGATAGCCTATAGGCTATATCATATATGAACAAATTTGTGTAGCAAATTGTTGTCAAATTCCAACCATTTGTTAAAAATGATAAATTTGCTACATTGAAATGCATAGTATAAAACTGCTATTACACTTCTAGATTGTACAGAAAATTCCTCGAAGTGTTCAGTGCACCAGAAGAGTCTCGAAAAAGTACCGAATTCGTCAACCTTCATATAAATACCGGTACCTAATTTCCAATCTTCATCTTGTTAAGACCCAATTTATGCACTTATCCGTACCCAATTATTAAATAATTTATCAAATATTGGCAAATAGAAAGAGTTTTATAATTACCTGGTGATCCAGTTATGGTATAATGATAGATTTGCCGACAAATCAGATTTCTAATCTGAATGAAACAGCAATTTTGTTGTTTTTTCCTATTTTTTCTCCCCCAATATGAGCAATTCTAGAATGTTATCCTATAAATGCCTACAAGAATTTCCCATATCATTAATATTTCGAGTTATTTAAACATCTAATGTAACAATACTTGTCAAAGTGTTGAAAAATATGTGACATAGGTATCAATCTTTTAGTGTTAAATCTACTTTTTACAAATGAAATACACAAATTTAAGTAGAACTAGACATTTTTCTGAATCAAAAACACCATTCAATGACCACGCCCCCTATCGTCATTGCTTGACCATTTCCAAGATGTCAGCGCCCAGTGAAGATCACAATGATCTCCTTGTGAACCTTGAATTCAGGTAAATTGTTGATTGTGCGCGTGTAGTTTGTCAAATTTAGACAATCATAGGGGTGAAATGACTAAATGAATTTTGTACGTCATGGAACAATAATATTAACATAATAATTAAATCAATCCTAGCAGGTGGCCAAATTGTCTCACTAACACTGAGTAAGTGGGCAAATATGGCCACCAAGACAAAATGCTTGAAACCCAAAATAATTGGGGGGAGGGTAGGCCGTGGGGTGGGGTGGGTAGGGTGTTTGTGGTGGGGGAGGGGTTTTGTGAATGGGAGGGAAGGTGTTTGTGGTGGGGATATTAAGAAACTAGTAGAAAGGGAGGGGGTTTGTGGTGGGGATGGGAGTAGGACAGGAAACCCATACGTTGGTGTGGTGTTGTTTTGTTTTTTTCCCTTCCAACGTATGGGGAAATTGTATTGCGAGATTTGTGGTGGGGAGGGGAGGTTGTAGGAGTGGTTTAGATGTGGAGGGGCATTGTGGGAAGGTGGAGTAGGTTTGGGGTTGAGTGGGTTTGTGCATGTGGGAGGGGTTTGTGGTGGGAGGGGTTTGTGATGGGGGAGGGATTGGTGTGTGTACACCAATAAGTACACAATAAGCGTAGAGGATTCCCCGTTTGTTATGTAATAGTGCAACTGCAATTTCAATGAAAGCTTGAATATGAAATTTCAAAAATAGTTTTTGCCAAAAATGACTGAAATTGCATCTTTTTTCTAGTAAAACGTAACAATGAATTGTTTTGAAGCTATGCAAAATATTTTGGTATCAAGTTCAGCTATCGATATATGAAGGAAAGAAGATGCCCTTTTGTGTGTGGAAGCGCTACTTTTGGAATTAACAGTAAATACTGGCAAAATGTCCACTTGCCACAAAATGACTGAAGTGTCATCATTTTTCTGGCAAAACGCAACCAAGACTGTACATAAATAGTGGCAAATATGCCCACTTAGCGGTCATATTTGCCAGTGCACTGGCAAATCTGCCAGGTCTAGACAATTCGGCCACCTGCTAGGACTGAAATACATTTATTAAAAAAGCACTTAAAATAAAAGGGCACCTTCATCATTGTAATAGTAGGCGTGACGATAAGCGTGTTAAGTGATCTGCACAGATTTATTGGTTATCGATATGTAATCAGCTGACGAGCTATGGTGTTGCTCGTATTATTGTTCATCACATTAATACTATAACATCCCCCTTCTTATGAAGAGTTAATAAACTGTTGCTCAGTCTAACGGTTTGTTGTTGTGACTGATTTTGTAATTGTGGGAAGTAGCTCTTGATCTATTTTACTTTTATGAGATCAAATTAAAAGCTACACATTGATGGTTGATCTATATTTTTGTTAGATCAAATATGACAGACGATACCTTTGATCATTTATTTTATGATCATTGCTATTTAGAAGTCACTGTCTTTAATGTCTCTATAGTGTCCACGATCACCTTCTTTTTTGTTTTGTTTAATTTTGTAAAACAATTATCTGAAACAACTGTTTCATCTGGCTTGATTTCCAAACAAGCAAAAAATTTCAAACAAACAAAATTATTTGCCTCTAATCTAGCGAGGAACAAAACAAATGTGATTGGGTTAAACAAACAGGAATGAGGAATCCCAGAAAACAATCTAGGAGGTGACGTATTCCTTCAGATAGCTTGGACGTTTGATTCTTCTTCCAGACTTGGTAGAGAGTTCTGGTTCTTGTCTCTGTTGTTGGTTTGGTAGTTCTGGTCCTTGTCTCTGTACCTGGTCTTGTAGTTCTGGTCCTTGCCTCTGTACCTGGTCTTGTAGCTCTAGTCCTTGGTCTTGGTTGTTTCTGGATGTCTCATTACGTTTCTTCTCGGGTGGATCTGGTCTCTTGTTGGTGGTTTCTTGCTGTTTTCTGTTTGGAATGTTCAACATCTTTTGTTTAGCCTTTGGCTCAGTGTTCTTTTGAGTCATGGGAACCACTTGTGGAGGTGGTTCTTGGGTTTTCTTCAGGTCTACTCTGTTGCGGCGGTAGACTCCCGTAGTAGTTTCAACTACGTAAGAGCGTTCATCTAGTCTTCGGTTTACTAGCGCCTTTCGCCATGCTTTTTGACCCTGGACAAGGGGCTTCATGCGAACCACATCTCCTTCCTCCAACGGTTTAAGATCTTTGGCATTTTTATCAAAGTTCTTAGCTTGGTTCGATGCTTTTTGTTTCATATTGTTCAGTTCATCGATAACTCTTGGTTTCAAGAGCTCTGCATTGGTTGGCAGAAGAGTTCTTGTTCTGCGATTTATCAGTCTTTGAGCTGGTGTAGTGTCCAAACCCTGCGTTGGTGTGTTTCGGTGGTCGAGAAACGCCATTTTATAGTCCGTGTTAGCTTTCTTGGATTTAGTAAGGAGTCTCTTCGCTGTTTTAACAGCGCTTTCTGCTTTGCCATTAGCTTGACTGTGGCCGGGACTGCTGCAGAGGTGCTCGAAATCCCATTGTGACGCGAATCGCGAGAAGGTTTCGGCGGTAAATTGCGGACCATTATCGGAAATAAGTTGTGATGGGGAACTGTACCGCGCGAAGTGATTCTTCAGCTTGTCAATGACTGTGGTGCTGGAAGTATCTTCAAGACAATCCACTTCCCAGAAGTTGCTGTAGTAGTCTACGGTGACAAGATAATCACAGTGATTCCATGTGAAAAGATCTGCTCCCACTCTTTCCCAAGGTCTGGAGGGAAGCTCGTGGCTCATGAGAG
The DNA here is from genome assembly GCA_035610835.1 of Ophiura sarsii. NCBI lineage: Eukaryota > Metazoa > Echinodermata > Ophiuroidea > Amphilepidida > Ophiuridae > Ophiura > Ophiura sarsii. Next base: position 66,104,374 of record CM069453.1, read on the forward strand.
TCTCCTTTTGTTGACTTGTCTCGTAGGTCCTACACACGTCACATGCTGCTATGTAATGCTTGATGTCTGAGCTCATCAAAGGCCAGAATAAGCATTCTCTCGCTCTTCTTAAACATCCATCTGTTCCTAGATGAGAGGAGTGAACTTTGGTCATCATTTCCTTCCTTAGCTTTTGTGGTACCACTACGCGATTTCCTTTGAAAATGAGTCCATCTTGCACTGCGAGCTCATCGCGATAGCTGTAATACGGAGTTAGCTGTTCCGGAAGTTGCTTTCTCTCATCATTCCATCCCTTTATGATGCTTCTCTTCAGCATTTGTAGAGTCTCATCTTGGTCTGTCTCAAGTTTGAGTTGCTCTAATCTTTCGTCTCTGATTGGTAAAAAATTGACCATATTGACTTCTTCATATCCTTCAATATTGTCTGGTTGTCTTGGTTGGTACGCTCTTGATAGTGTATCGGCAATTACCATGGTCTTCCCGGGGCTGTATTTTATGTCATAGTTGTATTTTTGGATGCGTAATAACATGCCCTGAAGTCTCTTTGGTGCTTTGCTGAGGTTTTTCTTCACTATCATTTCAAGAGGTTTGTGGTCACTGACGACTTGTGTGAATCTCCCAAAGGTGTATTGATGGAAGCGTTCCAAAGCACTGACGACTGCTAACATCTCTCTCTCAATGGAAGCGTATCTTGTCTCGGTGTCGGTGAGAGCTATTAATATGCTATTGGACGTCCATTCTGAAGGAGGGCGGCTCCCAAATCTTTACCACTGGCGTCACATTGTATGGTTAAGTCATCTGTAGGGTTATAATATACCAATACTGGAGCTTCCGTTATTAAGGTCTTTATTTTGTCTAAAGCCTTCTGTTGAACCTCAGTCCAATGCCATGGATTTTTTGCTTGGTAAGCTGTCTGAGTGGTTCCAGTACATCTGACAAACTGGGCAGGAAACGACTCAAGTAGTTCGCGAAACCGACAAATCGCTGTACGCCGAGTACGTCAGTTGGTGCTGGCATATTACGGATTGCTTCTACTTTTTCAGGGTCCGGCTTCAGTCCTTGATTGGTCACTAAATGTCCTAAGAATGGAATGTCAGTTGCTCTCAGTATGGATTTGTCTTTGTTGAGTTTGATGTTCTTCTCGAGGCATCTCTCCAACAGCTTGCTTAGGTTGGTATCATGATCCTTCAGAGCTGTTTGATCATCTGGACCCTTACCGTACACCACAAGATCATCGGCTACGCAGATAATTCCAGGAAGTCCTTCAAGGGCCATGTGTATCTTTTGCTGGAAGATCTCTGATGATGCGCTTGTGCCGAAAGGTAAACGAAGCCATCTGTATCTTGAGAATGGTGTATGGAAGGTTGTCAGAAGGCTAGACTCATGATCAAGTTGCACTTGCCAAAAAGCTTCTTTGAGGTCCAGTTTTGAGAATACCTTAGCCTGTGCTAAGTCTGGTAGAACATCTTCAATTATTGGTAGTTGAAAATGAGGGCGCTTCAGGGCTTGATTCAGCGGTCTTGGGTCGATACAGATTCGAAGATCACCGTTTTTCTTCTCCGCAACTACCAGTTGACTCACCCACTTTGTAGGCTGTGCCACTTTGGTAATGATGCCTTTCTTCTCTAGAAGTTCTAGTTTGGCTTTAACCTTTGGCTTAATTGCATGTGGAAGTCTTCTGGGTTAGCAAAGTCATTGTGGGTGGGCGCTTATTATGTTACCTTTTTAAACTCATTTATTGTACTAAAATAAAATGTACAAGTGGTCATTTGAAGATGATGACCATTTGATGGTCATTTGAGGAGGCTGACCATTTCATGTACTAAATGAAATATATGTACAAGTGGTCATTTGAGGATGCTGACCATTTGAAAAGGTGGGCGCTTATAAGGGATTGTTTGTTGGTAGTCATTGAGAAAAACAGGGGTGGGCGCTTATAAGGTCCTGGGCGCTTAATAGGGATAATACGGTAATGACTTTTATTAGCTATGAACATTTTGAGAGTTCGAATCTCACTGGGGTCACTTTTACTTTTGTCTTTATTTTTGTAACAAATGACGTTGTTTTATCAATTTAAACATCTGACATTTAATTTATACCATACAAATGCTTTTTTGCCTTAACTGTACGGCTTTTCAAAAAGCACGGCGCGGAGTGAAAATAAACTGTCCTGCTAGTAGGACAGGGTTTTTTTCACTCTAAATTTGACACTCTAAAACCATGATTTTGAAGTTATTAGGAATCGTATCGCTCTGTAACTCAGAATATATTTATGATTTATGATCAGAAATGTAAATCTGCCAGAAAATCTAATTTCTAAAGATCACATAATATCCCTTTAAATAAGACACTGTGACATCCCCTTATTAGGGAAATATTTAAGCCTCTTTAAAACTGTATATTTTTCTGTATTATTCATATTTCAGTGGTGGAGCAGAGCTGCTTGTTGACAAAGTGAAACATCACAAGATTACATTGAATGGTGCAAATGGAACTGAGTGTAAGTTTCTCAGGGTGGGGGGGGGGGGGGCGCTGACATTGGAAAGGGGTATAGGTATGTGCCGCCCTGAAGACCCCATAAAACAGGTATACTGCTGGAACCTAGAAGGAGTAGACGCTATCCTGAAATTCGTCTTCACGATCTCGATTTCGCAGATGATATAGCTCTCCTAGCAACATCAATTAGTAAAGCAGAATTACTGTTACAGAGTGTTGAGGCAGCATCAAATGCAGTTGGCCTGCATTTAAATGAAGGAAAAACAAAAAGCCTTCTTATAAATATTGCCACCTCAGCCAGTGTTAAGACCATCAAAGGAGTAGAGCTGGAAAACGTCTCCAATTTCAAATACTTGGGGCCTACGTTCTAGACACATCCCAGGATTTCAAATGCAGGAAAGAACAAGCATGGGTTGCCTGCAACAAACTGCAGAAGATCTGGAAGTCTGATCTCGAAAGAACTACAAAAATCAGATTGTTCAAAGCCTGCGTAGAAAGCATTTTGTTGTACGGCTCTGAAACATGGACCATCAGCAGGAAAATTGAAGACAGAATCCACGGATGTTATACTCAGCTGTTACGTAGAATATTTGACATCAGTTGGAGAGATCACATCCCAAACAGCGTGGTATATGGCGATATCCCCCCTATAACATCAATAATCAGGCAGCGCCGTTTATGTTTCGCTGGCCACTGCATGCGAACAATCAACCAGCCTATCTCCCGTCTAATTTTCTGGACCCCTCCTGGTGGGAAAGCTAACAGAGGCAGAAGACACCTTCAGTATCCTGATACCGTCAAGAATGATATGGGTTTAGATCCTCCAGAGATCCGCCAACTCATGAATGACAGGAAAGTTTGGGCCCAGTATGTTGCGACTGCTTCCTCCATTTCGTCCACGGACGACCAATGCTGATGATGATGATGATGAAGACCCCATTTTCATCATCTTCTGCTCGTTCTTAAGACCCCCCTTGCTAGTCTTATAAAACAAATTTAGGGAAAAGTCAGTTCTTGAGACCCTACTTTTTGGGAGAAGACCTTAAGACCCTGTTTTTCGTCAAAAAATCCGTTCTGCTCCTCTCCGAAGCCCCCGTTTTTGAGACCCTGGATGCCACACCCCTACCCAAAAATAAGTTCACAGATCACTTTGTTTGTGTAGTTTAAATAAAAACACCTCCTGCCAGAGGGACCGGATTAATCGCTTGCTTGCCTTTACTGTCAGTCAATCCAGATCAATGGTGGTAGAAGCATCAACATTTAGGGGGCGGGGACAACTTTAGGGGGAGGACATCAAGTTAGGCGCCCCCCACCGAATTTGGCTGTATAGTTTGATCAGTTCCAAATTGGTGAAGTCTCCTTACAGCAGCGAATTAGAAGGACTCAGGCGTGCATGAAGGCAACATGCACACTGTCAGTGTTCAAATTAAGTGGGAATCCGGGCTTCCTGAAGTCCTAAAATGCTGGCGGATAACCTAAATTTCAATGCAGGTTATCCGTCGGATGACCATACTTTTTGAATATTTGTACTGTAGTTACTTTAGTGGACAACTTAACACATTGGCGGATAACCTGATTTCATAACATGGTTATCTGCTGGAAAACCTGATATTTTTTCTTAATTTGAACACTGCACATTGTGCATCATATGCGTGACCATGCATGCCACCAAAACCGTGTGTGTGTGGCTATAATCGCACGAGTATGGTTGGATATTTTTGCGCGCTGAGGGATAAGAACCGAATATTTCTTCTCACAATGAGTTTCCTGTGTGCAGTGACTTTATGAACAGCTCATTCATAATTTGAATGTTTATTTTGTTTCCATTTACTACATGTAGGGAAAATAAAAGAACTACTGGTGTGGATCAAAGACAATCTCTTGAAAGAAAGACCTGAGCTGTTTATGCAAGAAGACAGTGTGTGAGTATAAAGGGGTTAACCAGGGTTGTCACTAGCCAAAATGTAGTGCCGGTTAATTTTACTGACGGCAAACGGAATAAGTGTTGCAAACGAAGTGCAGTGGATCATGGCATGGTGTCTAGAGGCCTTCTTAATGTGTTTTTAAGGGGTTATTAATGCACTTTGAGGGTTCTTGCCACACAATTTCTTGTTTTATGAGGCACTTTAATGATTTTATCCACAAATTGTTTTTAAAAAAAAAAATTAGTGCTGTTTTTTTACCCTTTTTTTAAGAGTGCTGGTCGGCAATCGTGAGTGCCGGCCGCCACCGACCGCCTTAGTGACAACCCTGGGGTTAACATTCTCCGCAATGCTTGTCAGAGAATGTACCGACTGTCTGTCGCTCAGCGGGGATCAATGGTAGCATTCATCAACGCTCAGCAAAACACTTTTATGCTATGGGCGGGGCTATATGGTGTTTTGGACCCGGGGGGGATACTTGGATTTATTTTGGACGGGGGTGTGCAGCTCCAGCCTCAAAACCCATACCCACTTCCAAGGGTAATTTTGCCGGAAAGGGTACCCATGTCTAAGGTTAATTAGAGGGGCTACGGTACATGAAAATAGACGGGAGTTAATCTCATGGTTAATAAATGGGTTGAATTCCACGATTCCGGGGTTGAATTTATCGAATTGAATTCAGGTTGATATTGAAAAACGCCCGGAAAAAACGCCGTCAACGATGTGCTCAAATCTGACCCATTGCTAAGGGCTAGTGTCAATAACAGGACCCATGTCTAAGGATTTTTTCAGTTGAAAAGCCTACCCATGGCTAAGGATGTCTCATGAAAAAACGACCCACTGGAGCGGCACGTCCCCGTATGCCTTACATACGTGAGTACCCCCCCCCCCCCAGGTTTTGGAGAGCAGACAACAAAACCATGAAAAATACCTCCAACAAATATGAACATTCTAATTCTAGCACATCACAGGTATTGATTTTATGAAAATCTTGCTAAGACTTACCTTGGCATGCATAATATCATTCTATTAACAAATTCTTTTTTTATTTTCCTGTTACACCAATAACGCTTGTATTTTTATGAATGGGAGCTCGAGAAAATGTTGGTTATATCAATAGTCAGGAAAAATGTCTGTTTCCTGATGTACATGTATATGGACAGCGACAATGCTATTGAGTTGACTTGATTTCATTGCCGGATTGATTTGATTAATTTATCATTAGTGTTATGAGCATTGTTGGAAATGTGTGGGAGAGTGAAGAGTTTGAGCTTTGTGGAGTATATTCAACTCTTAACACTTTCCACGTGACAGGTGTCTGCAGACGACATTCCAAAATTTCACAAAATGTTTTGAAAAATTTCAACATTTACCATATTTGGAATCACTATGAGAAATGTATTAACATAAGTACAAACATGCCTAGTATTGGATCTATAATCCTTGAGCTAGACCTTGAAACTTGGGGAAAGGTTTCGGGAAAAATCTGTTTTGTACATGTATATGGTAAAACTAATAAATAGCTGCGTGGAAAGTGTCAAGTCTGACACTGATTGTATGTGATAAACTAACAGATTTGTAACCCGATTCATCCACTTTTCTCCATAAAAATTGAGATTTGGTATCAGACAAAAGGCCATATTTTTCTCATTACCTCTTGCAAAATTTAAATCTAAAAGTTGTTCCTTTAAATGCATAATTTAACACTTACCACTCGGCTATTAGTTTTACCATATATACAAAGCAGATTTTTCAGAAACATTTCCTATTTTTTAAAGTCTATCTCAAGGATTACTGAACCAATTTTAGGCATATTTGTACTTATTTCAATGCATTTCTCATGGTGATTCCAAATATGGTAATGAAATGCAATAATTTTGATATTTTTGAAACATTTTGTGAAATTTTGGAATGTCGTCTGCAGATGCCTGCCGCATGGAAAGTGTTAAGGCCAAAAAAGTCATGAATTATCCGTAAATGCGGAATTCAAATCCGGGTCCACCGGCATCAGAGTCTGCACCCTAGTCCACTTTGCAAACTGCAACATTAAATATCTAAACACAAATGTTGGTTCTTCCTTTCTTCATGCAAGGGGTTACTACTGTACAGTCATCAACAAAATTGACTATACAGGTAATAAATGGACTTATAACTCTAAAAATATATATCCTACCTAAAAATATTAAATAATAAAGTTGTTGAGAAATTTATCTTCTTTAAAATGAGATATTGCACGCTAGGATCGGTTGAATAAGTGACAATCCAAAATGTAAGGTATAGTCATTAATTTTCACATTTTACATTTCAACATGGGGAAGAGTATGACAGGTAGCGTGTGAATAATACGGCCGCCTGTCCAACCTGCGCATGCATCCCCCAATTGCACTACCGGTAATCGATACGGTACCCGTAGATGGGTCCGCGTGTAGAAAATAAAAATGAAAATCGGACTTCACCTTACATTTTGGAGTGTCATTTCCTCAATAAACACCCGGCCCTAGCGTGCAATATCTCATATTAAAGAAGATGAATTTCTCAACAACTTATAAATAATTTAATATTTTTAGGTAGGATATACATTTTTAGAGTTAGAAGCCCATTTATTACATGTATAGTTACTTTTTTTGATGACTGTATAATAACTCTTTGCTTCGTGTAAGAACTCCTTGCTTCGTGTAAGGTGTCACAAAACTAGTCTAGGGCGAAAACTATTATAAGCTTTATGAAGTCTTTACCCCAGACTAACTCTGACTCCCTTATGTAAAGGTGACACCCAAATTTCACTTCTCCAGTCCAGTCATTTGTATTGTATAACTGTTTGTTTTATTATTTCAATACGCTTTTCAGGCGGGTCCACTGGTATCAGAGTCCACGCCCTATTCTACTTTCCAAACTGCAACCTAAAATATCTAAACACAAATTTCACTTCTCCAGTCATTTGTATCGTATAACTGAATGTTTTGTTATTTCATTGCACTTTTCAGACGGCCAGGGATTCTTGTGCTTGTTAATGATGCTGACTGGGAGCTGATGGTATGTTTGTGTTAAGATATAGGGGCCCATGTTCTAATTTCAATACAACAACTGTTTTGTGGTACAGGCATCATTCTTAAACGCCAATAATGAAAATTGTGGGGGGGGGGACCGGATAAAAAGAATAATTTGCTACGTGGTACGATCATTTGGTGAAAAATCATGGTAAATTTGTAATTGTTTCCGAATGATATTAATTACAAATATATGTGACCCATCACATCAAACCATACCTCTTGTTGGTATTTCTAGTTTGAAGATATGAAGTCAAATGTTTTGAAAAATATATAAAGAACTTAAAAGAAATGCTAAGCTTTCAATCATCGTATTTCATGATATGTAAGGCTAAATTTCAACTATGAGGTATCAATTTAAAGCTTGATTTTTGCTTGTTTTGATGATATTAAAATCAGATATTAGATAAAAGACCCAAGAAGTACGTTTTGATGTGACGGTTCACATATTGGCTTGATCACAGAATCTTACTTTGTTGCGAGTGTTGGACAATGGTGTTGGACACCATTTTGACTCAAAAATCGGCACACAATGCATTGCGCTCATAACCCTTGACATTCTCTGGCGTTGGCTATTTTGATATAATCCGTCTTTTGCGTGTCCGTAGGAACAGTACAGCTCAAGTGCATCTGCCTTTCTAGCCAGATAAAATGTTGGCCGCTAAATAGCGGAGGCTCTGTATAATTACCCTGGGGTGCTCAGTGGTCGTTACAAGGGGGTATCATGCACGTCCAAGGACTTTCAAAAAGTACCCTAAATACGTAATCGTGTTAATGCGAAAAAGCACCCCCTAAACAAGTATGACACAGTGTTTTACAAGCAAGTAATATCAGTATTTCTAATACCCTAAACAAGTACTCAAAATATTTTGATACCCTAAGCAAGTAATTTGTATAGTTTAAACCTCTTTACTGCGTATGACACATTTCTAACCCTTTTTTCCTTCCCTAATAAGCTGAAAGTATTATGAAACAAATGCCGAGCTGATTTATCCTAGCACTTGCGAAGGATACAATTTGAGAAATATATCTCGCCCATGTATCATGGCTATTTATAATCCTCATGGAGAAATTTTAAGGACCCTAAATACAAAAGCCAATAATGTAAAAAGTATACCCTTTTTCTTAATTTGGCTTGTTTTGATACCCTATTCACGTTACGTACGTAACATGCCCCAGCTTGAAAAACTACCCTACTTATGTGATTTCTTGGACACGCAGCGCATGATACCCCTCTTGTAATGACCACTGAGCAACCCGGGATAATTACACTCATTGTGATGGGTCCCACAAACATGTCACCAATGTTTCATTTTCTTTTTTTGATCTGATTACATTCTTTCGTGTTTTCATTGAATTGCAGGGAGAACTTGAATACAAGATACAGCCTAATGACAGGATAGTCTTCATCTCAACTTTACATGGAGGATAACACCTACAGTGTACCAGACTGTGAAAGAGACTATCATGTAGTGTTAAACAATATTGCCAGAATAACTATTTAGTGGCACCAAACATGCTGTAGAAATGCCATGTGTTGGCAAGCTGATGCTATTGGTCACTTTATGTCCTGCTTGAAACACATTGGGCTCACTTTACTCTTGGAATTGGTACCAATGGATCCAACTACTTCTGGCAACACCATAAAGTACCACCATGTATCTGCGGGGGAGACAAAAGAAGTTCACTTGACAACAACAGCAAAAATCTATGACCAGCCTGATAATTGTCATTGCTACACCTCGTGAATATTCATGAACTAATCATGCCTTTTCATTGGTCAATTCCAACCAAATGGCATATTTCCCCACAACCTCATCGTCAGATCCAAAGTGAGGTGTAATAAAATAAATACTACAGGCTTTCTATTGGGGATATAGGGCACACTATCTCCCTTGTAACCATTTAGTTTTTGTATACTGCTATTTATAAGGTAAGGTTATTAGGGTATGGATCTGTGCAAAGAAAAGTGAATCGTTATAGAGAATTAATTGCCTGTTTTGTTATTATATATAGGACAGGGATTTTTAGTAAGATAAATGTGTCAGCAGATTATTTTGACAACAGCGGAGATCAATATTGTACCCAATTTTAAGTTGATTGTTTCTGTACCATAGTCCCGGGGTGCTCAGTGGTCATTACAAGGGGGTATCATGCGCGTCCAAGGACTTTCAAAAAGTACCCTAAATACGTAATCGTGTTAATATGAAAATGCACCCCCTAAACAAGTATAGCACAGTATTTTACATACCCTAAGCAAGTAATATCAGTATTTCCAATACCCTAAACACTAAGTACTCAAAATATTTGGATACCCTAAACAAGTACTCAAAGGTATTTTAATACCCTAAGCAAGTAATTTGTATAGTTTAAACCTCTTACCGCGTATGACACATACATTTCTAACCCTTTTTTCCTTCCCTAATAATAAGCTAAAACTTTATTATGAAACAAATGCCGAGCTGATTATCAGATACTTGGGTGGATACAATTTAAAGAAATATATCTTGTCCATGTATATCACTATTATGGCTATTTATAATCCTCAGTCATGGAGCAAATAAGGACCCTAAATACGAAAGCAAATGATGTAAAAAGTATACCCTTTTTTTTAATTTGTCTTGTTTTGATACCCTATTCATGTTACGTACATAACGTGCCCCAGCTTGAAATACTACCCTGATTACGTGATTTCTTGGACACGCATGATACCCCTCTTGTAATGACCACTGAGCACCCCGGGATCATAGTGTCATTTACTTGGGCTTGTTCACGGTAAATGCTAAATGAAATATTAAAAGAAAAAAGTGCACAAATTATCTGTAATGAAATAGATTCAGGAAGGCATCTTATAGTACTTTTTTGAGACAATGGCAAATGATTAAAAACCAGGGAAAGATTTTACTAATAATATAAATGTATAGGATGTTTGCACCTACTGTACATAACAGGTAAATAAATAGTAGTTTGTTGAATTGAATTCTACTTTTGTGTAGAGAGGATATACAATTCAAAAGGAAAACTTGTAAAAAATCATGATACAAATTAAGTGAAAACACTAGCCGGTAACAGAAAATTGCAGATTTTATTATTTGTGATAATTAACGATACAAGCAATGTTTGATATATGTGTGGTGGCATGGGAAAACCCTTCACATGGTCATTTTCTAGCAACTTGGTTTTTTCTTTGGCAGAGAGCTTCATACTCTACTGAGTATAGGACTGTTTACATTTTTCAGAAATTCCATCTAGAACTACAGTTATAGTATTTTAAAGTCGGCAAGTTTAAACGCAACACTAAAAATTAAAATTGACAATTCAAAGGTGTACACAAAATCTTTTAAATGCTCTAATAATAATAAAACTACATTGTTATATCACACAGAATAGCATATGAAAAGGACTTTTGATATGAACCTAGTATTTTGTGATATTATTAACAATGGTAAGTTTTTCACTTTCAAAATATTTACAATGCATTGTCGGAATTCACAAGTGGTTACCATGGTAACAATGTCATTTTACGTAAACATAGCATTTGACACATACAATTTGATAAACAAGGTTCAGAAAAGTACTAAAATAAACTTAACATCTGGAATTTGGCATAAAAAACTCCTGGAGACTAAAGTTCAAGGTATAATCTCTATCTTGGGACCAAAGTTGGAAAATTGACTTGGAACTCATTTGTTAGGAATATTTTGGTATGACCCAGATATCTCAATATTAACACCAGCGACTTCCGACGGGTTTTCCCATACCACCACACATATTTGTAATGTGTAATGGAGCCAATTTGATTGTCGCTTGGCATAAGGTCTTCACTCTTCATTACGAGATTAATGGATTTGCCCTTGCTTTGAAAATTATCTGACGATGGTGTACCCATTTTACTTTTTTCGGGTATTGTACAAAGCCTATCACACAAATAGTATACACCAGTCAGTCTTAATTTTAGAACATTAAAACAGTCCATTGTGAAATACAATATTCTTAACAGGGTTTTTTACTGTACTGACACTGGATCAAATCAGCAGTATATTCTTAAAATATGGACAGTATAACTATAATCAATGTTTAGTTGATTCACCATTGCAAAATTAATCTGTAAATAAAATGTTTTGAGAAAAGAGGGTTGGAAATAAACCAACTATTGAGACATTTTACAAATATGTGACTTTGATTTTTCCTCTTTGTGCCTTTAAAGCCAGCTTCTGGTCAAATATACTGAATATCAACAAAAACTCATCACTTCTTTGCAACACACTTTACAAATTCTCTGCATAAAAATGAACAATGTTTGTGTTAAAATCTCTAGATTATTGACATCTATGCTTATTAAATTGTATTGAAGTGTTCCTGTGTACGTCATGTTGTTCATTTTCATTCAGAGAATTTTGGTTTTATGGTTTTAATTTGTGTCCTTGCCACAAAAGTAATATGGGACTCTTATACCGGGGGGGGGGGGGGCACTCAACTTATTTTTGGGTAGGGATGTGCCATCCAGGGTATCAAAACCGGTGGCTTCGGAGAGGAGCGGTTTTTTGATGAAAAATGGGGTCTTAAAGAACTTATTTTCTCCCAAAAGTAGGTTCTTAAGAACTGGTTTCCTAGTTTATCTTATTCTTGTGCCATTTTCATTGGCTTTTTTTAACCCTGCCCATTTGTTTTTACTTGTATTATGAATATTTTCTGAGCTGCGGTGAACCAATTGATGGGCCCATCAGAGCTCTCTGTAGAGAGTTAACTAGTTTGATTTGTAATCACTCATTTCGTTAATGTCTGTTGGGATATTGTTCATATTTGTTCTTTATATACCAAAAGAAAATTAGAATGCACATTTTTCAAATATTTAGGGCTTTGGAACACATTTTTTTTGAATTTTCACTAAAATGGGGGTCTTAAGAGCTTATGCAAGCTCGAAAAGGGGCGTGGTCTTAAGAGCAAGCAGAATAGGGTGAAAAGGGGGTTCTTCAAGGCGGCACATACCTATACCCCTTTCCAATGTCAGTGCCCCACAAGTTAAGACAAATGGGCAGAGTTATAAAAAAACAATGAAAATGGCACAGGAATAAGATAAACGAGTAAATCAGTTCTTAAGACCCTACTTTTAGGAGAAGCAGCCACAAACAGCAAAGTTGATCAGGGGATGAATCTTAACTTGTCGATAGGAAGTCACATTATTTGGGAACTTGAACTTTATTGTGCTGACATCTTGATGGCGCTGTAGCGCCCTGTCTGTCGTCTGCTTAGGTATAGACTTGCATCAAGTCTGTCAGGCACAAACAACAACGGTATGGTGTATATTTCAATTGAATTGAAAAACTGAGCTAAAAATGTATAAACCAAACAATTAATCATGTTTTAATCATTTTCAGGGTGGTAAAAACCCTGCAGCGCGCAAGGTTTTTATGATAATTTTCAGGGGAAAAAATTCCAACAAACTTCAAAGTCTATACCTTAGCAGATGACAAACAGTGCTACAGCGCCATCAAGATGTAATCGCAACAAAGCAAAGTTAAAGTAAGTACCCGGATGAGCTCATTAAACTACACAGTTCAACAAAAATAAGTTCTTTTAGATTATGCCTGATATTTTAAAAATGAGTCCCTCCATCGAAACGATTTTTGGCACACATTTATGTATGTGTGCACAGCAATACTAGATCGGGGCTATAACTATGCAGGTGTTCTAATGCTTGAATGTGCACACATTGAATGGAGGAATACCTCAATTCAAAAGTTGCTAAATGATGTATTGACGGAGGATGGTTAAGCAATTTGAACCAGGGTCTTTGCTTGAACACAGCAGTTGTTGTGCCTCTTGAATGAGCCCACATTTCAAAAGTTGCTAAATGATGTATTGAAGGAGGATGGTTCAGCAGCTTGAACCATGGCTGAACCTGAATCAGGGTTTGCTTGAACACCGCAGTTGTTGTGCTGCTTGAATGAGCACACATTGACTTGAGGAATACGTCATTTCAAAAGGTGAAAATGCGGTGTTCAAGCAAAGACCCTGGTTCAAGCTGCTTAACCATCCTCCTTCAATACATCATTTAGCAACTTTTTAATTGAGGTATTCCTCCATTTAATGTGTGCTCATTCACCTATTACAACACCTGCGTAATTATAGCCCCGTTCTAGTGTTGCTGTGAACACATTTATGTGTGCCAAAAATTGTTTCTATGGAGTAACTCATTTTATCAGGCATAATCTATAGGGGAATTTATTTTTGTTGAACTGTGTAGTTAGAAAATATGACCTGTTATTTATGTATTCACAGTACATATTATAGGAGTTTCCTATCCCAAAAGTAATAGTATCCCTGAGCCGATTCCCTGCCCACCCTCGTTTGACCCATTTGTTTACTATGATAATCTCATTCCCAACCCCACCAAAAAAAAGGTTGGTCGCATAGGTATGTGAAATAAGCTTTGGCGCGTAGCTCTACGCAGCAATGCATTTTTCTTCCATTTTTTTTCTTGTTCTCTGTAATCAACACGAAAATGATATGAATACATTTGGAAACAAGCAAATTCATGGCAAAGCTCGTCACCGACAAGCGTATGGTCTTTTGCCCATGAGCCGTTCTATTTTCAGTGATGATGTTTCTGAGACGAACCTTTTTTTGTGGCCTGGCCTTAGCATAGGTTTTATGCCAATATTACCTTTTTTATGAAGACTGACATAGGTGACACAACGGGAGGGGGCTGTTCATCTGGTAAAGCCCAGTGTACAGAGGATGTTCTTTAATTTGGCAAAAAAACATTGAAACATTATTTGTTTCCCTATATTGAGTTGATTAATACACTTGAAATAAGACTACAGAAACATCTTCGTTTACTTGTACATGCAACATTTATTCGTACAATACTCCATCAAGATTATGACAATATTTCATTATTAGACATCAATGTTAGAATAAAGACAATAATATATATAGATAGATAGGATGGAAAGTATAAAGATTTGGCACCTAAATCTACAATATATTTGTCAGCATCTCAATATCTCCTCGCTGGAGTGGATTCTCCACCATTTATAATGAGCTATATTTCCTATTTTGCTGGCATTTTCATAGACCTATCTGAACTGAATTTGTCAATTTATGAACTGCAATTTCTTTTATGGATTGTAAGCAAGCATCAGATTTGGACTGATGACCCGACGCAAAGGCCATTTCACTTTCACCAGGCAGTGACCTCCCCTCACATCATTGTCTGATTGCAATATTAATTCTTTCACACCTACTGAAAGTGATGGTATATACAGACTTGCGAGCAAAGATCGGCTGTCTAGAGGCATGTATAAACACTGAAACTGTATGAAGACATCACTGTCTTTAAAATACACTTATATAGACACATAAGATGACATTTTCAGGTCTGATACAACATTTAATATTATGATAGCATGGATGAGTCACCTGTGAATACCGTCCGTCTCCCCCCCCCCCCCCCCCCCCCCTCGTGACAAAAATTGGTCTTTTTCTATATGACTATGTATACTTAAGTACATCTAAATTCCGCACGAAAAATTCAAGCCTCAAATCTATTCATATCAACCAGTAAATAGCACCTTATCATTTCAAAACGAATCTAGAAACATCCGTATCACATTTCAAGTACTCAGCCCTTTCCTAAATTGCTGCAGTCCTAAATTCACAATGTTGGGCTAACGTGGCATCAAATAATCTCTCATTTGATGCGCAGAGGATAGCCCCACCGCCGCCGGTGTATTAAATTATGCTGTTATCCTGCAACATTTAGTCCAATTCTGAAGTACACTAAAATAACCAAAGCAAATTTGAATAGTTATAGGTTCCACCTGTATATTTATTTCTAGAGGCAAAACAAGTTTCTTGGTTACGTTGAGTGAAATGATGTTAGCATTGCATGATTGACTTCTTCCAGACAAAAATTTAATGACAAACAGTTTTAAAGAAAACTATAAAATATGTGTAAAAAAACTATGCACAATTTCTATGACGATACCTCAATTTACCATTCATCAGTGCATATCTTCTCGTTAATATTTGAAAGCCAATGAAATAACTTGAGACCCAAGTAGAGCATATATATAAACTCTACAGTACAATTTAAGTATTACAACACATTAATCTTATACGGAATCTCTAAGCGCAGGGTTATCATGCCAAAAGAGCATGATAAGCTCCATTAGATTAGAAATCAGCGCCATTCTATGCACGCCCTAAGTAGGATTAGAAAATAGGGTGAAATTGGATTCTAATAAATGACAATAGCTTGGAAAAAACGATCAACATAAGGAAGTACTGTAATTTATATAGCTTTAAAAATTATCTTACTATCACATATAGTTTTACTGACATTTTGCTTTTTAGGTCAAGTTTTGGTCTTTTTTTTACATTAAATGCACTGGTTGTGGAGGAGCATCTTGAACCGAAGATAAACATTTTAGTTGCTATTTACATTTTCAGTGTAAATTTTGAGTTGCATAAAGATAAAACAATAGACCATTTCAAATAGAGATCGGAAAAAATTGGAAAAACTGGTCAGGTACGTGGTACGTACGTACGTGGACTAGGTGCGTATGCAGCGTAATGAAGCGGTTGATTGCATTCATAGCATTGGTTGTCCGCCTAGTGGTTTACTATGTTTACATACAAGCATACATTCATGAGAAGTTAAACTAGTAGCAAGACCTATTTTGGTTTTATCAACATTGGCGTCGATACCGGCAACTTCAAAATGTATCGAGCTGAAGGTAAAATGTGAAGGTATTACCTTGAATCTCTTTTATCGCACCGTTTTTGTTACTGAAACACCGCAAAATACAACTTTGTGAGGAAGATAATCTCTCACCAACACCAGCGCAATCCACACACAGGTTATTAAAGACACCTGCATCATCAACTGGTGCCAAAAACACTCAGCCAATCGGAAAGCATCAGAACCGATCGAATATTTTCTGATTTGAAATGGTCTATTCTGTGTGCTAACATTTTTTGTTTATGGAAATGTATAGCAATATGACTTCATGACGTCTAAATTTGACCTTTAACCTCAAGTTGACATTGAATAACATGATATTATTGTGTCCCTCCTCCTATGATAGAGAAGTGTTGATACCCTGTTGAATTAAACACTCGATTACGCAAATCTTTCGACACAAGACTATATAATAAGCAGAAATGCTACAATTCAGAAATATTACGCCAAAAATCCCGGAGTCGTCTGCAAAAGCTATACATTCACATTATAGTAAATAGTCGTTATTATAATAATCACTGGATTTCCACATATCACCAATCACGTTTACATGTACGTACATCTAATGTGTATATTGCACCTTTTATGATTTCATTAAAGTACTGTAAAAGTGGAAATTTTTGTGCGTCAACATTTTCGCACTTTGCACAATTTGAACAATTTCCTTGTTTTTATTTTCGCGGTTTTGAGCTTCCTTACATAGGACCTACATACAACATGAATATATTCGCGCATTTTTATTTTCCCGCTTGCTGATTTTAGCGCGAAAAGCGCAAAAATAAATGTAGCGCAAAAATGTCCACTTTTACAGTAATCGTCACTGCTGAAAAGTACAGTCTCCAAGAAATAACCATTTTATAAATTATGTTAGTAAAAAAAAACCAGGAAGCCTCTTAACAATTTGTAACAAAAGTGTTAAAATTCTGCTAAGCAATGTTGAGATTTTAATGTACACAAAGAGTAGCGTCATAATTTCAATCAATAATCGGTAGGCAGCTGCCAATGCACGAAAAATGAACACTTTGAACACAAATTAATGTAAATTTTGATGCACAGTTACTCATCAAATCAACAAATGTCACTACAAAAACCAGTGTAATAATTTTGAATGTTTGTTCTACACTGAGTCGGTATAGTATGTATATTGTCATGACCTTATTACGAGTTGGTTTTCGAAGTGCCAAAACCATGTTCCCTAATGGTCATTTTAAAAGAAGATAGAACTTTTCAGCATAATTATTCAAACCCAAAAGTAGAGATGTTGACTTTCAAAATTGAAAGAAAAAGTGTACCACCCATCCATACAAACAATGGGATGGATAACAAGCCACTAGTCAACATCAATACCATATTAGGAAGAGGGTGTTGTGAGGCTTAACATTTGTATACAACTGGCCGGGCCACTGGCATTTTCAAACTTTCTAATAAGGATGCTTTGGAAAGAAGCTCACAAAGTGCCATATCGACCGATTGCCCAATAAACGAACGAATGCAGAAAATGTGTGATTATTTTCATGGCAAATTGGGCTTCATGACCGGCAACAGAGAGAGCATCCTTTAATTAAACATCCTGATATGGATATCATAACACCTTTTTAACAACGTTGCCAAGGTTCTATTTGGTAGCCTAAAAAAATGCCCAAGTCATATCATTTTAGCAAATTGGGCTTAATGACAGGCAACTGCATTATTCAACCACACATCCCGATATGGATGTCCATACCACCTTGTTGGCAATGTTTTCAGGGGTCTATTTGGTAGCCCAATAAGCCAAATTCATACACTCTTAGTAGTGTCGATCTAATCAGAAGGCAAAAAACTAAAAACGGAAGCCAATGTTTATAATACAATTTGGCTATTTTGTCAGCTGAACCGCATCCCTCTGGGGCTAAATCCTTGTTTGCAAATAACTACTTATATAATACTCAGCACCAAATGAAGGCCAGGCCAGGTCATTACAATAATGATGCTTCAGCCACTCAGCAACACTACCAAACCTAATATGAGTACTTTTGAGCCGATCAAAAGCATAATTTGATCTACTTAATAATATTAATATCCCTATATAGTATGTACACTACTCAATTACAATATTATGATATGATACATCAGTAAACAGGCCTGCCGGTCACAGGCTACTAGTATATAGAGAGAGCAAATTATAATGTACAAATACATGTATAAATATGCAGGTCCTTTCACAGGTACTACTTGGCACAGGTACTACTTGGACCCTATTCTGGGGTGTGTTTTTTAAAATAGTAAATAAAACTGACTTAGTAGGCCTATCCAAGCACGCACGCTGGGTAAAAGAATATATCTTTCGGATCTTAACATATATGGCTATATAATAGTCCCGGTGCAATTGAATATCAGTATGACCATTGACCTTTTTATAATGCAAATTCAATGTATAATAAATGTAGAAGTAAAGGTCATGATTCAACTTCTGACAAATGAACTATAATTGATTATGTGAAACCTAGCTTAGGTGACACAATGTCAAATTATTGGTGAAGTGGTGTCCAGATATTTCCGTCATCATGGTAACTGTTAGATCAAGGATTACATCATGACAAACTCATGTCCATCAAAGCACAATTAATAATCCTTGTTTTCTTCAAAATAATACAAAATGGAATGTCGCACAACAAATTCACAACAAAAGTATCGCCCGATTGCAGAATACTGTCCCTTGTTGTATTATACCTTTAATACAGGTAGATGTCAACAAGCTTCTTATGCAAAAAAAACTCATGACTAAAACAGCCATCTTGTTTCATTAGAGCCTACCAGCTTTTCATTGGTTACTGCTATAGGGTCATACATAGACACATACCCGCATAAAAGTGTCAAATAGAATTGATTTTGTAATAATGCATAAAAGTCTTTGACAGTTCCTCGATGAAGTGACATCAACGCACCACTCATTAGTCGCAGTCCTAAACCATGCTAGCCCCAAACTTGAAGCACTGGAACTCGTAGCGTATAAAAAAAATACATGGTTGTCATGTGTGTGTGTGTGTAGTGCGCCTATGATGGTGACATCATTTTCTCGAGAAACTGAATCAGACTTTAAATGAAAAAGCTCGGATAAATAATATTCTACATATATACTGCATAGTAAACCTACCCTTAGTTTCACAACTACGTTACATCAGGGTTTTTATGCTTCACATGAAAAACTCTCCCTCTCTCTCTCTATCCCCCTATCTCTTTTTTTTTAAAGTTTTTTTTAATTTGTACATATATAATCAATATCATTGCTTTTTAGTAGATAAAGTTAGTAGTAGAGGAATGTAAAGTCGAAATGAGCTCCTAGACTACATATGTAAATATTCATTGCCCATATGACGTACACAAAAAACGTGGATTTATAATGTTGCCTGCACAAAATGACTATCTGGGCACAGTGTTGAATCGGCCCAAAGTAGTCCAATTTATGGTAGAGAGTGTCCCAATCGACTTCTTAACCATCGGTTTGAAATGGAACCAAGAAGTGACAAAAAAGTTGCCCAATTGGGCTCGTCCTTTGTGGATTTAGTAACACTAATTCAGGGAGTGAATGTTTTCATCACATCACAGCCTCTACCAGTTCGTTAAAAATAGCAAAAAGTTGCTTAATTGGGCTCGTCCTTTGTGGATTTAGTAACACTAATTGAGGGAGTGAATGTTTTCATCATATCACAGACTCTACCAGTTAGTTATAAATAGCAAAAAGTTATACAATTTGGTTGGGTTGGGTTGACTTGACTGACAGACAGACTGACTAAAAGCGTTTTCTATACTACACCACATTTTTTTCTCAATGCATGCATCATTATATTGCTCTTCTCATAAATGCATACATAACTTCCTCTTGAGGTCACTGACCTTTTGACCTTTGACACCTTCTCTCGATCTACTAACCATTGAGGAATGGTTTTCTTTTTTTTATAAAATAGCTAAAATGTGGTGGGGGTGCTGCTGTACAATAAGTGGTAGCAAAGTTTTCAATCAAAGCATCACCATGGTGAGCACCCAGGCGGTAATACGTTGTACAACTGCGATTATTTCTTTGACGTTTGTAGGCGAGCGTAATTTGCGTTTCAAAAAGAATGAACAAAAAGGAGTGGCGAAACTGGAATCCTATCTGTCTGCAGCCATGACGATATCAATCCCTACCCACAATACCCTGCTGTGTCGCTCACGCTTCAATTGTTGAGGTCGCGGAGGTCACTCAGAAATCCTTCTGGGGTGATTATATTTGTAGAACCTGCAAAATGGATGGGGAGAAAACACACAGTTGATTAAGTTTGGATAAATTAAACACACTCTCCATCCATGTTATTTAAACATTTGTAAATTTGTGACACCCTCCACAATTTCACTGCAACTTAATTTAGCGAATTAGCTTTTGGTCAACTTTTTGCAGCAATTTAATTTCATTAATGTGTTTCATCTTCCTATATATAACCATTATAAATACAATATTGGCCGCAATTTAATTTGGCGAATTGGAATTCCTAGCAGAATTGGCGAAATTGAAATTGCTAGCGAAATTCAGTTGTTTTACAGTAGCTGTACAGTACAAGTTTTGCGCCTCTTTGCAAACCACCATTCAAGTCCACTACTTCCTTTGAATGATTCTACTGCCTTCAGGGGGGACTCGAGGAAGTTCTATTTTAAAATTTTGTGAGTGCTGTAATTATTGAACTATGACTCAAATGTATACATTTTTGGTAAGGACATGGATCAAAGAATCCAAATTTGCCATTAATCTTTTGGTACTTTTTGGTCAAAATTTCAAAAAATATTAGATTAAAAATGAAAAATTTGTATTAGTGTCTTTATATCATAATCAAGCGATTAGGGCATTTTTTACTCAACAATATTTTTGTTAGCTTTGTTCAAAAATGTTGGGTCAAAAATAGTGATTTTCTCAACAAATTCAACATTTTTTATCAAAATTATCAGTTTCCTTTCCAAAAATGTATACTTTTTATATTTGATTAATAGTTCAATAATTACAGCACTCATAAAATTCAAAATATCAAATCAAAAACTTCCTGAGTCCCGCCCCTTTACCTGCTGTGACGCCACAGGTCACATACTCCACACAGAGTTGTGCAATGTCTGACAAACTTACCCATTAAGATTTCCCACTTGGAGTAGGGCTGTTCTTTCAACGCGGCTATTTCATATGCAGCCCTCATCTCCGAATACGAGATACCACCGATTACGAACAAGATGAGTCTGGGCCCAATCTTGTAGTCTTGTTGACCTTTATCCTTGTGCCAATATCCGTATCTTGCGCTGAAACGAGGCAAGAAAACAAGCATAAATGAATTGTTCACCATAAGAAGCCAGGATTTATTGAGGTGCCTATAATGGACAAAGCGGACCTGTTTATTAGCACCATACTTAGAAAAAAGTTTGAGAAAATGGACCCCATAAATTGTACAAATAAGCAGTACTGCAAATAAGGGCTAAGTATCTGGGGGAAATATGCTAAAATAGTTCTCAAAACCACAAAATCAATTTTGAGCTTTATAGAGACAGCATAATAGCTAGAATTTTAGGGAAAAGAAGATTTCTGAGAAACTATTGAAAAAAATATTAAATAATTCTTAACGTGCAACAATTTGTCGAGGATATGTAAATATACCCTCTATAAGTGAAACACTACTTTAGGAATGTAATGGAAGAACTATATAAGTTAAGAGTTTAACGGGTTTGCCGTCGGACAAGTTTAAAATGGTCAAGCTTTCGTCAGGATTAGCTCTGACTTCTTCAGGACCAAATCATTATAATATTAAGCAAAGCATAGAGATTGCCACTCATCTATTATTATCATAATTTGGGCTGCCACTGGCCCGATGATTTGAGAGTAGGTGCCCCTTTCCTACTTGTAAAGATTGGTGGCTCTGAAAAAAGAGCCATTCAGCTGGACTGCCCCTTAGAGAATATTAGATAATAGAGAAGTGACAAGCTCTATGTTTTGCTTAATATTATAATAATGTGGTCCTGTAGAAGTCGGAGCTAATCCTGAATAAAAGCTTGACAGTTTAAAACTTGTACGACGGCGAACCTGTTAAATTCTTAACTTATATTATGAATACCCGTCGTAAAAGCCTATCTCACAAGTTGGAAGAACTATATTTACCTTCTTGCCTGTCCTGACTGCCCATAGCTGGCAGTGTTAGCACTCCCCTTCAGGTACGGGAACAGCTTCTTGTCTAGTTTGTCGATACAAGCATCCTAAGGGGAAATATCACAAACAGTAAGAAATGGCAAGCGATTAATATTACATACAAACACAAATCCAATCTGATATTCGTGCTATTAACCCTATAAGCCCAAGGTGCTACAATATACTAACGCTACTAGGTGCTGGTATCGTGTGGTTCCCCTGCATGTCTATCTCCCGGCCTGCCCAGGCCCAGCGAGCTGTCAGTAGCACTGCCTCATCAGCTCATGAAGGCCTGTTTACTGATGTATCATATCATAATATTGTAGGCGCTAGGTTACCACTCCGCCAGATAGTTTTATTCCCAGAACCACGCCACCCGAGGTTAGGGATAACATGCATGTTGATAAAATATCATGCATTATTGATGGGTTTTCTTAATTAATTGAATTGATAATTTTCCTGCCTGTAAAAATGTAATGATGCTTGCAGTATTGCCATTATTTGTACATCTGTGGTAGACTGAATCTTTCTGATCTTCACTATTTACACATGGCCCCTGTAAGAGGGCACTCAATCAGAAGACTAAAAATAACCAGTTCTAAAATTGTTCCCTGATCAGCTCATTCACCATCATTAGCTAAGGCAATTTGTTTTTGAATTGCCCTCAGCGACCCACCCTAAAATCTCAAAAATCAGGGTCGCAATTTTTTAAAGATTTTTTAAGATTCCTGTTTGAAGTTTGCTTGATAGATTGCTTTTAAACTATTACCACACTAGAAACATTAGTCAAATTGAAATTTACCAATTTTGTCTTGTCATGAACCACGGTCGGTCTGGCAGTACTATTTGTCAGCAAAAAAATTAAATTAAAAAATTAAAAAGGAAAATCGACCGACCGACACAAAGATTTTGGCACTTGATCAGGGCAACATAACAAAAATGTTGCCTAATTCACACAAAATGCCACACTGCGTCAGTGGTCTCACGCAGCTGCAGTGTTTATCCCATGATGCCGGGAGTGCTTAATTACACCAGATGGCGTAGCGTGACAATTTCACACTACTTTGGTGGTCTAGCGCTTATCCCGTAAATTTACACCCGAAGAATCGGGATGACAATATCTTGACGCACTGAAGTTTAAATTGGCTGATCAGGTGGTTTTCTGTTGTTATCATGTTAACTGTTGTCAAGGGTTACATCATAACATCTTGTGACCAAAAAACTTGGTTGACATCCCAAATAACAAATTCTGAAAACTAGTTGTTACTATATGGTGCAGAAAGTAACAAACAAGAATGTTGGAATTCCACTTTTTTGGATATGATTTTCCCCAAATCCCTCGATTTGGCCGGTCAGTTTTCATAGATGGCTGCCGCACAGACGGCCTAAGGGGACCCAGTCTACATGATAACCTACCTCCATGATGTCTTTAATGACCGGTGTCCAGCGTGACAGTTGATATGTTTGTTCTGTAATACGCTCCTTCCTCGGTATCTGTTTGTTTGTAACACCTCTGGGCTGAAATGTGAACAAAAAAACATTTAAAAGAATATATTCCAATCTATTCCAACAGCTGGATTAGAAACAGTATTAATAGAAGAAAAAATCTTGTTAAATGTCAAAGTTTTAGGATGCTTTAATTTAAAAAGAGTAGGTGTATCTGTTAAACAGTGTCTGTGTGTTAAATTGAATTTTGAAATAGTTTCAACCAGTTCAACAAAACACCACCTCCAACTTCAACCTTAAATACTCCAGCCGGTATACGCTACTTGCACGCAATCGCCATTTTAGAATGAAAGCGAGGCTCTCCCCTCAGAGCACGAGCACCCAACCGCGTCACGCAATGCACAAATTTACATGAAACCACGACGCAGTGTGGCGTGATAGTGCGTGGTGAGGGGAGAGCCTCGCTTTCAATGGTTCCATCTGGACCGTGCAAGTAGCATATTGACCTAATTTAGCTCTGCGCAACATCACTCTATACTTTATTTAACTCTATGCAGTGATATCAGAGCGTATTCGAGTAATTGATGCAGCATTTTTGCGGAGGTACTGAAAACTTGCGCGCAATAATGAGGTGCAATCACTGGAATATGTTCTGACATCACTACAAAGATTGAGATGAAGTTTAACACTTTCCATGCGGCTATTAGTTTTACCATATACAAAACAGATTTTTCAGAAACCTTTCCCAACTTTCAAAGTCTTATCTCAAGAATTTCTGAACCAATACTAGGCATGTCTGTACTTCTTTTAAAGGATTTCTCATGGTGATTCCAAATATGGCGATGAAATTCAATAATTTTGACATTTTTGAAACATTTTGTGAAATTTTGGAACTGTCGCCTGCAGATGACTGACTGCCACATGGAAAGTGTTATGTAGCATAAGCATCCTATATCAGAAGTAACATCTGTACTTGTTTTAAAACATTTCTCATGGTGATTCCAAATATGTGAATTTTGACATTTTTGAAACATTTTGTGACATTTCGGAACTGTCTGCCACGTGGAAGGTGTTATTTGTTAAGAGGGTGGTGAATTTCACTGTCTTGCTGTAGTAACAGATACAGATACAAATTAATGGTTAAAATTCAGGCAGAATAACAAGTGATGGGACAGGGGTGTGTGTTAGCATGTGGGTCAAGTGAGTAAATGGAAGGATTTTTGTTGAATAAAACCCTCCTTCCTTTGGAAATGGTCAAGGCTGGTGTATAAGGTGCAGAAAATAGAAGATTACATCACTCATAAGCAGTGTTAGAATAAGTGATCGTAATTGTCAACTTACGAACCAATGGTTAAGAAATTCAAGAAAAATAGTACGTTTTTTAAATCACAATTGATATAGTTCTCTATCCACTTAAAGCTTGATGGTCTTGCAAACCAGCTTCATTTGAAATGAACCATTTGATTTCCATGGAGAGTATACATAGAGATTGGGTATGTTTACATTGGTCAATGATCAATGGCCGATTCATCTGTTTAAATGACGCCTTCCATCCGCCCTTTGCCTGGTCCGCCATTTGGGAGGAGAACCTCTAACTGGAACCGCATTGAATGGGACTATTCCATAATATTATGTAACTAGTTTGACTCTCTCTCTCTGCAAAATACGACTGGTCATGCAGTGACTCTAGCAGTGAGGAAATGATGCAACACTTTCTCATTCAATCTGATTCCAGTTTGAGGCGCTCCTCGCAAATGGCGCATCCGTGGAAAGAGCGAATACTGCCTTATAAGTATTGACCCCCACCATATTTCTGGCCGTATAACTAAAAGGCCTCGTAGATAACTTCGGTGCTACCACATGCCTCATAATAGTGCACTTATCATAAACACGTTATTGAGATGCTAATTGTACTATAACAAACAAATCCAGACACTTACCCAACTAACAAGCTCAAAAGCCATAACAATATTGCCAGATTACATTCACCACTTTAGTTTGATCAGTTCCAAATTGGCGAAGCCTCCTTACAGCAGTGAATGAATACAGAAGGACTCGGTCGCGCATGAAGGCAACATGCGCACTGTGCATCGTATGCATGACACATGCGGGCATAATCTTGTGTGTACGCTTGGATTACTTTTGCACATGGAGAGATAATTATATAATATTGAATGGCTTTGAGGGTGATACAAGAATATATTGCACTCGCTCACTCACTTCTATCAACCGAAAATAAGACATTCAATATTATTATTATTATTATTATTTATATAATAGACTGTTTTGATAAAAACTAAATAAGTTATATTAGCCCGAACTGACCTTCTCTGTGCATAAATACTCACGCCCACATCTTCTGCACCGCACACACAAATATTGCACGGCAATATATATTTTTATATTGGAAACATCGTTTGGAAGGCGCATTATAAATAATAATAACCCAATATTTCTCGCCAATTGGGAACTGAATTAACTATAGTTATTTTGTTTCCATAATGATATACAATACAGTAAGAATATCTCTGTATGATATGCATGTGGAAACCTTTATCAAGGATAGGTGTTCCTGTAAACACTGTGCCCATTGAAGATATAAGACATAATAGATGGATACCATTCCACAGCAAATAACACATGCTATGGCTAGATCCCCTGTTACCAATGATACACTAAGGCCAAACAAAGTAGATAGTCTCGTCTCAGAAGCTCGCTCACATTGGTAGGTGAAATGAGCTACGGCGCATAGGTCTGTGCGCCGAGCCTTAAAAAACTTTCTTCTCTTTCTTTTTTTCTTTTTAGAAAAAAGGTTTACAAAAAGTTCTCTGAAGCTTGGATTAGTAAAAAAAAAATGCATACCTCATAGCCTATTTTCTAAAAAAATTAAAAAATCGCACAGCACTTAGCTTATTTCCAAAATGTTTCTGAGACAGACTATCTTCTTTGTTTGGCCTAAATAACCCAAATGTACTTGATGGTGATTAGAGCTACATACACAATCCTATACTGGGCATATATGATGGAAAGGGTAAAGATTTCACCACATGACATTGTTGACATCTTTTTGAAAAAATCTATCTATCTATTAAATATAATAGTCACCATTTTGAAGACACTTGTTTTCTAGTTCAAACAGTTCAACCCAAAGTACATAATGTTGGTATGGTATCAAAACATACATAAAATATGTGACCTGCTCCCACAAAATGAGCGTAAAGTCGAGGCGAAGATGTTGCTGAATTGAGGCAGCATAGCATGTTATTGATTTGCCGTTTAAATTGTTGTTGGTATGGACCCAAGGTCCCTTCTATGATAGGGGAATTCTAAAATGACAGTATGTATACTTATTTTAAGAGTATTACCAGCCATGCCAGGCTATTTATTTTATAATACCGCTATAAATAGAAGGGCTTGGTCCATACTAACAACAAAGGGCAAAAATCAATAACATGCTATCCTAGCTCAATTCAGCAACATCTTCGCTGCGACTTTACGCCGCTTTTGTGGGAGCAGGTCACATATGATGAGCACATAACATTTTTCTGTCCATAGAATATTGCACACCCCAGTGACAAACAAACAAGTGTGAAATGTCTACCTGATGCATGAAATTCCACAATGTCTTTTCTATAGGATATCATTACGCTGGTTCCCAGCACCCTGGATCCCCACGCCAACTCATCCATAGGTGCATTTAGGGAAATCCATTACTTGGGAGATTCGACTCTTCAACAATTACGTTGTCCCTCTGTTATCACATACGGGAAATAACGATCAACATAAGTTGTAGTTGAGGTGACGCATTGAATACCGAATTCATCGTCGCGCTGCAATGGCAACGGCGCAATCGGGGGAGTGCTACACCATGCGTGTGAAGGTTTACGTCATCTCATGCATATGCATGACTTTTATACCAGCAAATCAATGTGATGACATGATCTGTGCGTACCAGCATCTATGGATGAGTTGTGTGGAGCCCATTGATGCAGGGAACCAGCGTTGGATATTATATGGCAAAGTTCAACTCAAAGTTCAGTCATATGATTATTAACCAGTTAACCCCTGAACACTACCTGACTATCTAACAGTGTTTATGATTGGTTAATTACAAGATAAACTCATTTGAATAACCAATAAGGCAACAAAAAAAAAGAAGGTTTGTCTCAGATGACATGAGAGACTGAAAATCTAATGCGGTCTGCGGATTTTTTTTTTTTTTTTTTTTCAATTTAGACCTGATCGTCATTTGTTTGGTCAAAAAGTTGGATTTTGCAAGATTTTTTTGAGAAAATTGAAAAAGAAAAAAAAATTGGAAAAAAAATTGGAAAAAATTTTTTTTCTTTCTGACCAATCAGCAGGTAGTTCTCAAAGGGTTAAAGAGGATACTAACTAATTTACATCTGAATTTGTTTCTTTCATGACGGAATTTAGATTACTGTAAAACACTATAATTTCGCGGATACTTTATTTTGCAAATTTATCATTACTGCTATTTTAGCGGGCATTTGATTTTGTGAATCTGGATTTTCAACCTGTTACTTTCAATGCAAATTGTCAATTTCGCTGGTATTTAATTTTGCGAATCCACATCCCTCGCGAAATTCGCAAAATTAAATCCCTCATGAAATTAAGTGGTTTTAAAGTATATTATCTATACAATGGCTACACAACTTGTCCACGTGTATAATTATTAACTTAATGGTCCTAGCATTCCATGATACCAGTACGATAAAATGAACGAGCAAAATAAATTACGGTTTTCTTTTCAGAATATTTCGTTTAATAAAGATTGTAGTTTTAGACTGTACTTTTCTTAGTAAATATTGTGTTAATTAGAAATCATCCAACTCATGCATGTCAATGAGATAAGCTTGTTAAATTAGAGTTAATATATTAATATGAGTTGTTCCTATCCATCATGCTTCATAATGCTGTAAAAGTGGAAATTTTTGCGCTACATTTATTTTCGCGCTTTTCGCACTAAAGTGAGCAAGACAATGTAAAAGCTGAATGCAAACTGCTTATCCACAAAGTGAGCAAGCGCGAAAAATAAAAACGCGCAAATATATTCATTTTGATGTAGGGCTATGCAAGGAAGTTCAAAATCGCAAAAAATAAAAACAAGTAAAATTGTTCAAAATGTGCAAAGCGCGAAAAATTACACGCGTGAACATTTTACAGTACTCAGTTTTACCCTCTGTGCAGCAAAATTAGTCATGACTAATGCACATTCCAGTGATTATTGCTTTCATACTCTGATGATACAATGCTGTACATGTAGCTGAATAATGCTCAATGCACACACATTGAGTACCGTATTATCCCTATTAAGCGCCCAGGACCTTATAAGCGCCCACCCCTGTTTTTCTCAATGACTAACAACAAACAATCTCTTATAAGCGCCCACCTTTTCAAATGGTCAGCATCCTCAAATGACCACTTGTACATATATTTCATTTAGTACATGAAATGGTCAGCCTCCTCAAATGACCAATTTGTACATTTTCGTTAGTACGTCAAGTGGTCAGCCTTCTCAAATTACCACTTGTACATTGTATTTAGTACATCAAATGGTCAGCATCTTCAAATGACCATCAAATGGTCAGCATCTTCAAATGACCACTTGTACATTTTATTTAGTACAATAAATGAGTTTAAAAAAGGTAACATAATAAGCGCCCACCCAAAATGACTTTGCTAACCGCCCTGGGCGCTTAATAGGGATAATACGGTAGGTCAATTCAATACAATGGGTTTTTTTTGTTTTCTTCATTATTCGTTGACATAGTGCATGTTAGTAACTCATGGTTACTGGTTCAAGCCTGGGCCCAAACACGGTTCCAAATGATGGTACTGCCATAGGCTTTGTGTTATGATCAATGCAATCAGTGGTTCCATAACAAAGTTAGCGTGAGCCAGTTGACCTGATAACGGTTATATTCTAATATCGAAGGTTGACACCCAGAAAAATGTAACTCCCTTTTTGGTCATTTTGATATATTGGTACCAAAATATCACTGTCTTCCAAATATTCTAAATTCCAAAACGACTTACCCAATACTAAAAATTAGCCCCATTTGAGTTACAAGCACAGTTGATTTTGTTTTTACACACAATTCAATGGAATGCAATATATTAAAACTCATTTCTTTCTCAAACTGTCCTTTTTTGAGTTACGTCTTTCTGCTTGTTAACCCTCGATATGCACTATGCCAACGAATAGCACCCATGCAAAAATACTGACTCTTTCCCTGGAATACGATGCATACACTAAGGTAGGTAAGTAGACTGTAATTATGTGAATAGAACATATAAGTGGTGGGGGACAGGGTGTGGTGGACCCTTACATTACATTAAATTTGTTACCATGCGGATTGATTTACACATGCATATTGATATTGATAAGATTGGTCGATAGAATCTGACCGAGATCCCACAACCTACGATAGATATTGATGGATTATATGTACACAGCTTGCCATGATATTATTGTATTGTACATTTTCAAGAATTCCCTGATCTCGCTAAAATATTAAGAGATAACAATGGGCAGAAAGCTTTCACAGTAGCCTTAAAGCCATGAGAAAACACATTTATTTAGAAATTTTCACACACACAAAAAAAAAAATTGGGGGAATAATTATTGATTTTTTTAAATTTTTTAAATTCACCCAAAATTCCCCCCAATTTTGGTTAAAAAACCATGTCTGACCGACCGACCGACCCTACCTGAGAAGTCGGTTTGCCTGCCGAGAACGGGGTAGTTTTTTTGTGCCTAACTGGGTATATTATAAATTAAATAATTTGTTTGTCATTAAAATGTTAACCAAATTGAGGTACATATACTTACTAACAAAATTGTACACAGACCCAACTATAATACAGAATAACTTATTTTTTAGTTTCTTTCCTTCACAGTACAGGGTGAGACAATAAAGCATAGATTCACACGTGATGTTGGATGGCGATGATGAGCACTGCAAAACAACAAACTACCGACCCACTCGCTCTAAAGTCTAAATTGTACAAAACATTGGAAAATTGCGATCTAGTATCAAAATAACCAACCACAAATTTACAACGTAATGAGAAACATGACCTCATGACGGACTGACTGACCATGGACATATTCAACAAGCATCGATGGTATGTAAGCTTAGCTGACAGAACCCATGTAAAATAGAACAGCAATAATGTAAATTATGGATACCATTGTGAGCGATTATGTATAAAGCATGCTTCCTTATGACACTATTGGATGTAAAAGGCCCTTTGCGCAACCCATATGTTTGCATTTTGAATGGGGGAGGTATACTTCACTTAGGAATCTCTTAATAAACCGTCATCAAACTTTTCCCCATGAAAAGAAATCACTACCAAGAGATATAGAAACAAGCAAAAATCCGATCACCAGCTATCATAAAATATACTTCCATCCTTCTCAATACTCACCATACATACCGAGACAAGAAGTTGAGGATGAAATGAAATGGTGTGTTTGTGGCATTTGGCAGGGATGCAAGTGGGTGATTGATCTATTTCCTGAACTTTTTATGCGAGCTTGGCCAGCTTGCCTGAGCGTTTGCGCGCAGCATCAAACATTTATGGGACTCTTCAGGAGAATAGGCTACAGGGTATCACTCCCCAAAAAAGAAATGAGTGCCTCTTTTTATGCTGAAATATCATAATCCGATTCCAGAAATGAAAAAAAAAAAATTAAAAAAAAGAAGAAAAAAAAGGAAATAAAATGTTTGTGGTTTTTTTTTTTCATTTCCAGATTATTTTTTTTGTGGCCTCATATCCGGAAGTCTTGCATCCCTGAATCGGTAATTAATGTGGTGTAATATGCCAACCGGTTGACCAAGGAGCTAAAACAATCTTAACCAAATTTCCCAGTGACTGAGGCCCCACACCACATTGGAACAGTTTTACCAGACATACAACAGAGACAGCTCCTAAATTACAAGAATCCCCAAGTGGATATAAACCGTGTCATGCACAAGAAAATGATTCCTAGCACAGTCCCACATCTTCCACCCAACATCAATATGCGTGTGTGTGTGTGTTTTCATTCTAATGTTTCACTCTAAATTCAGATGACGACATCATGGCACATATAATCCATCAATGAACCGGACACGTACACTTGCTTATGTACAGCCATAAGGGAGGAGCCGTAATATTATTAATGATGGTATATAGCTGTGAGGGGTAGCTATGAATATGAATTATTTGCAACTGTTGGGACATTGAATTTAAAAACCGATCACAATGTTTTGAGTTTTAGCTTTAAATTAATTCACTGTTTGAATAATTTTTTGCAATGTATGAATGTCAGAGAGCGGGGTATGATTAAGGGCATAGTCAAATTCCTTGTAGTAAAAGACTGAGATGGTTATTATATTGTTCCCTTCTTGAGAGATCCAAATCCTGATGCCGTTTTTTTAGCTCATTCTATGAAGACATAGATTAATCTTGAAAAGTGAACACTGCATTTTTTTTTTATTACAGTTATTTTTCGAGGGTGTTGACATTATTGGTTATCAATTAACACGACTGGGGAGGAAAATACAGCACAAAACATATTATTTTAGCTCTATGTTTTATAATTGATTCGTGTTACCAACGATGCTGTAAAATGTCTAGTGGGTTTTTTTAGATAGGCAACAATTTTGATGAAAAAATCTTCTAATGGAGAGGTTGATAATTTGCATTGTGAGAGAGCTTACAACCACAAACATCATAGTTTTTATGAATACAAAAAACTTAATTTTGATACCATCTATAAGGACAGATTTCTCTGCATAGAATTTGACTATGATGATTGTTAACTGGGAAGGGAGGCAGTTAATTGTCTCATGTACAGAGTACTGAAAAGCAAGAAATGTTTGTGGGCATAAAATACAAAAATTGTGATTTTCACTCATACAAATATTTCTTGAGTGTTGCTGCCGTCAATGCTACACAACTCATGTGTCCATTTTTCCATAAGGCATAAGGAAATGTGATAATTCCGCTTTGATCACATTCGGAAAAGCGCTATATAAAAACCGACATTTGTCTTTCGTTCAAAAATGTCATACGTAAACAAATTTGACTTCTTTTGAAATCACAAACAGATTTGATGCCACAAAAATAACGCTGCTTTGTAGTAGGTTAACGGGGCTCTTTGATTTTTGGCATGGATGGCTTATGGCTTCATTCCTTATGGCTGATATATGACACAGTGTACTCAATGCTTACATCATCCTTAACATCCTTGATGAAGGATACTCCAGCCTGGGTGATGTTGCTCAACAAGGCTTTCTCCTGCGGCTCTGGCCCCTGCGTTTATAGAGGGTGGGTGCACACGGGGGTTTACACACATTGGAAAGACTTGACATAAGGTTAATCCTACAGGCGGCTATTATAGGGGAGCGGAGGCTAGACTTGGTCAATATCTTATCTTCGGGGCACATCAATTTGAAGCAAGTATTTTGGTATATCCTTGGTATGTAAGACATTTATAAGTTAGACTAGTGTAAAGACCCCATTACGGAATAAAGTTGTATAATCCTTTAATCCAAGCATGTGCAACCTTTTCTACCACCCGGGCCTCATTGTGATTTTGAGATCCATTCACGGGCCGCAGTGATTGTCAAACATTCCAAAACCACGTCCGGGGGAGGGGTAATAGGGGGATGGGAAGCTTAGGAAGAAAAAATGAGGATGAAGTGACAATAAATACCTGCTTCTCTTCGTGTAATTTCCTCTTTTTACTCAATGTTGCTGCTACAAGCGCCATTTTAACCAGGGATTTTAACACGCAATCACGCCTCCAGTTATGTTTACTAAATTCAGCGCGTCACCATACTAATTACAAGGGAGCACACCACTAAATCAAACTGCCATTTTCTAACTTAAGGAATTCCGGTTAAACGGGCCATATCAATGGGAATTTTGAGAATGCTTCGCGGGCCACAGATAAGAGGCCGGCGGGCCGCATGTGGCCCGCGGGCCGCAGGTTGCACACGCTTGCTTTAATCCGTCAAGAGGATTTTGTGCTAGGTTAATTCTGTGCAAGTCTTACACCAAGGATAAACCAATATTTTGGGACTTGGTAAATGTTAAGTTCTACATCAGGTGAGGCTAGACTTGATCTAAATCTGGGAGGTGCACAGGGGTTACACACACAAATGCAATACATTAGCTTTAGCACATTGTGCAACTACAATTAGTAAATGAGGCTCAAAAGAAAAATTGAGGTGCCAAACGGGGGGAAACCTGTTCTACTCTGGCCTAATAACTTTTAAATTGTATATATTCTTTTATATTTCTTGATGTTTGAACAATTTTTAAGAAAATGAACAATTATTGCAATATTTTGGAAATTTATATATAAAAAAAACATTTATAGAGGTAAGACTTTTCAGAAAACATAATAATGCAAATAAAATATGGTTAGGTCTTCAAAGCACCTACAGCCTGATATTGTATTAGTGCTCCTATTTTATTCTAAAATCATTACAAACCACATACAATAATGTTGAGTTTAATACTCCACATGTTCAAATCTGTTAGCTGGCCAGATTGCTATACATGTTTATCAAACCACTAGATAAAAGTGTGACCAAAACTTGACCTTTGCGGAAGGTGACTTCCTAAAAAAACGGCCAAAATGACACCTTGTGATTGCGTTCAAAACGAGCTGCTAGCGTGCGCGCAAAAACTGCCATATTTAAAAAAAAAATGAAAATGGTGAAATGTTTTTTGATTTCATTATTTCTGCTCTTTTTTTATTTGATACATTGAATGTGAAAATAGTAATAATAGCAGCAAGCTAGAAAAAAGCCAGACAAATTAGGGATTCAATATTCAGGGGGGTGATTTCTCTGGATTTCAAGATTTTTTATCTAAAAAACAATCCTGACAAAACTTTTTCCTTTTTGGAGGGGCGGGGGGGGGGGGGGGGGGGAGGGGTGACATTTCTTTGTTCTATTAACAAAATAGGTAAAAGATTGCAATCTTAAGCATGAAATAACTTCCCGTATGTGAATTTTGGTACCCAGAAATGTGATTCTTAGATTCAAAATTAAGGTGAGTCCCTGGACCCCCGGCCGTGAGGCTCTTCAGGATTTTTCTTTGAAACCTCAATATTTGCTCTTGACAACTCCTGACCATCAGACGACCCAGGGCTCAAAATACACGGGGGCTACTGGCCGTTTAGCCCTTGTAATCCACAAAATAGCCCCTGTAGCAAAATATTTGTTAATGGCAAAATGTACACACGAAGGCTATTTTTGGTAAAAACTGATAAAAGTAGCCCTCGTAATCAAAAAAGTATTCTGAGCCTGTGAGACGATCCATGTATGATTTTTGATCACCCCCGTACCATATGGTTTGACATGTTGGACATGTACAATGTTAGAAAACTTCATATCTAGAATTTAACAACACGCTCAATCTTTAAATTTGAACGATTGCAGTGAAACTTTAAAAAAAATCCTTTTTTTTGTTGAAAAACAGATAGCTACTTTATACTTAGTTAAACACTCAGGGTACACAGGGCATGTTATGGGTTAGAAACTGGTGGGTAGGATAGGTGTATGGTTAGGTAGGTATGTAGGTAGGTATAGGGTTAGTATGGATGGTAATCTTGGGTTTATAAATACGCACATACTTGTACTCTTTGCAAAAACATTTAGACAAATCAGCGCAGATCATTACCGGCCTCGTCTACTTACATCGTATATGATATTGACGCCCAGGTTCTTCATATTGGTCACGATGGGTCTCTCAGCCTCTGGGATCTGCGCGTGTTGAATCAGTTTGTGCAGGTTTTCTTCGCTGATACCTGTACGCGTTGAAAGTGAGCAGAGTGGTGATGAACAAGTAAGTGTGTGGCAAAAGAATTCCTATAAATTAAATAGATCACTGCTACTCAAAGAGTTTTTACATACAAAATAAAGAGACAAAATTATGAGTCACGGAAGTGTGAGAGGAAGTGTCATACGAGAACAAAAGCCCATGTACATAAAAGAAAATCAAAATCTGGAATTTGCAAGGTTCTCAGTCGTCATCTCTGTTTAAGTAAAATAACGCAACGCAGCAAAATATTATCCAATTGATGAGAAACAAATCATCTTTAATGAATACATACAATATAATAGCTACAGCATATATGTGATGCGATCTGTGAAAACCCGTCGGACGTCGCAAAATGTGAACTAGGGATTATGGGTAAAATAAAAAAAATAAAATAAAAAAATAAAAAATAAAAAACTGTTCTTTTTTTTAGATTTGTGTATAGAAAATTAGTTTCCAATACTTTGTGTCATCATCTTTCATGAAATTTCACCTTCAAAAACTTACTTAAGTCACTTTTATTATTAACCTTATAATGTTATTATTATATTGAATTATGTATCTTTTTTGGTCTGTTTTAATGATTTCTTATTTTGTAGCTTTTGATGACATCACAATCATCATTCACGCATAACTTTGTAGTGATCATAGAAAAATGATCGAAACAGTTTTGTAATCAGCACAGTTTTAGCTTTCTTATGATATAAATATCTCCAATATGAAAAATGCCACCATGTGACGGGTTTCACAGATCGCATCACATATTGGTCAGAAAAGATTCCCTCACCATTCTTTCCGATGATGTACAGCAGTATAATGCGCAGTTTATCGTACGCCGTAATCTTGGTGTCCAACAGTATGGGTACGATGTTCCTCATTTGGTCCTTGATCTTCTCACCGTCGGCATCCGTTCCCATGGCCAAGTCCTGCTCCACCTTGCAGAGCTTGTCGACGCCCTCCTGGAATGCTTTCATGCAATCCTCGGCTAACTTAAGTTGTGTAGAATACTGCATTGTGGGAAATGTGTTGTGGATTAAGTTAAGACACAAATTGTTAAAGGTTGGTACACACATGTACTGATAAAAAAAACAAGCATGTACAATAGGCCGTACTATAATTCAATCAGTTCCAAATTGGCGAGAATATTCGGTTTTTATCTGTACACGCGCAAAAGTAATCCAAGCGCACACACACCCCCACGTGTAGACGGTGCGAACCGTGGAGGTGCGAACCGTGGAGGTTGTATACACACATACCAACCGGGGAGTTCATGAGTTTTTAACCGACTAACTGTGGAGGTGTTGAAAACACAAAAAAGAGGTATACTATAATACCCCCCTCTACTGGTCAAAGAGGCTGTTTTTGGACTCCTTTTCAATTGGGGAGCTCCCCAGTCAGACGGGACCTTCACAGTTAGCCGGTGTGTATTCATTTTACCTCCACAGTTGTTGGTATAAGACAGAAACACGATTATGGTAACACGCACTTGGTTTCAATCGCACGCACGCGTCACACATATGATGTACAGTGCGCTTGTAACCGTCATACGGGCCCGTGTCTTTCTGTATTCATTCGCTACTGTAAGGAGGCTTCACCAATTTGGAACTGATCAAACTATAAACAAATGGTAAATGACCATCTGGAGATGTGCCACAAACAAGCCCTTGCATATTTGGCACTTCGGTCATCAGTGACCTTTTCTTTCTTGGTCAATTTTGGTGTATCAGCATTGTTGTTGGTTTTTCTAAGAACACAACAGCCATCCCATTCATTTCACAGGCCCTGTTTCCGAATGCCTCTTTTAAAGTTTTACCAAAAAATTTAAGCCAACATAATTTATGAATGTATGCATCACAGCCGAGCACTAACGGACTTTGACCATAGTCACCGTGTGATCTCGTCTTCAAGGCGTACGGCGTTCGGTGCACTGCGTCTCATTTTAACATTTTAATGCACCGTTTAAATGCACACACAGTTGCCCGATGCATCTCTTTTTGATGGCGCCCATCTGTAGCGTTGCTGAATATTTGCAAATTGGCTTTGTTTACCCAAACGCAAAACGCATGGCACAATGCAGCGCAGGCTTGTGTTGCATTTTTAATTAGTGTGGAAAGTTATAATAACAATATGCGTCGGATTTTAATTTGGGGCCAGTGCAACTTCTAGAGTTTAGTATTCTTTGGTATCATGTACACTTGCCCGCTGGAACATTGCACACACACTTGAAACTCTCATAGATACATTACTTGCGGGACAACACATATGAGCCTACAATCCAGAAGTGTTTTCTAGTACCATTGTGTCACTTCTTATAAATCCAACAAACAACTTTCAACGCTTCCTGATCCCCACATCCCTAAATATAGATAGTCATCTATGAAAATGGTGGACTACATAAAGCACGCATAAATAGTAAAGACAAAAAAGGAGTCAGTCTAATTCTTCCCAGACTGCATGTAAATATCACACCTTATCAACCCCTTATCTCAGGGGTTCTCAGCATTATTTAAAGGAGCGCCACAATTATGAGATAACATGTACGATGAAGCGCCAAATGCACCCTTTTTCTTGAGTATTTCTTTATATTTTTGAGGAGTCCAAGCACCATTGCGCCATGCGCCACATTTGATGCGTGCGTCGCCAGTTGAGAAGCCCCGCCATATCTCATCGTATCTTACCTTCCTCAAATCTTTCTGATATTGCGGCATTTTCTTCAACATCTGGGAAAGGTCTCGTACACTCGTCTGAAAAAGAAAATATACGCAAAAAACATCTATCAATCAATCGAATCCCATCAACAGAGAAGAATTGGAATAATTCATCTGCCTTCATTTTTACATTTTACAATTTATTTTCACTATCTTTTCATATTTCAAGTTATAATTTAATTTCCCCTTGCTTATGATTAGAATGCATACTGTAAGAAACCCACTTAATTTTGTGTGGTATTTAGTTTTGTGGTAAAAGCTTTTAAATCGGAATCAAATTTTGGAATCGGGAAATTAAATCCTCGCAAAAATTGTGGTTTTTGGTAATTCACAAAATAAAATACCCGGTGAATTTAAAGTGCTTTGCAGTAGTTGCTGCTTTCTGATTACAAATTCCAACTAGTTCTAGCCCAAACGTATATATCGTCGCTGTACTGTCAAAACCATTTATGTTTTTCTGGCCCTTTAGCATACATGTATAAAGTAATACTGCCCAACGGTTATGAATTTTTTTGATTTGAAAGACATGTTTTTGGCCCTTCTTGACCCAAAGGTTAAACATAGGAAGTATTACTTTATACATGCTGAAGGGCCGGATGGAGATATGAGGTTTTGACAGTACAGCGACCATATGTCCTGCTTCTGGAAAATTTGAAAATTAAGCCCTGCCTGTGCCCCCTGAATACATCCAAGTTATATTTTGCACATACAATTAGCCATTGCCTTCGCGTTTTGACCAAATGTGACCCATCATATCAAAACATACCTCTTGTCGGTTTTTATAGTTTTTAGATATGAAGTAAAATGTCTTGGAAAATATAAAGAAATTAAAAGGAAATGTGAAACTTCTTTTCATCATATTTCCTGATTCTTAAGGCTAAAGTTCAATTATGAGCTATCAATTTAAAGCTTGATTTGGGCATGTTTTGATGATGTTAAAATCAGACATTGGACAAAAGACCCCAAAAGGTACGTTTTGATGTGTAACGGGTCACAAATAGACGCCATTTTTTTCTCAATCTTTAGTCTAATTCAATATACTATTCATACTTTGTCTTTGTCGGATGCGCTTGTCATCTTCTTCTCCTCAGCAAATGATTTCAGTTTCTTTGTGACAGTTCTGCAAATTGAAAGAAACAAAATTAGCACAAATGTTTATCAATTTTACTGCAATAAGATAATCATTCACTTACATGCAGATATTTAGTAATAGTGCCTTTTAAAAATATATATCAGCATGCTGATCAATAAACAAGACCTAAAGTGATTAGCAAAATAAATAAATAAATAAGTTTTCAGTTCATTTTAGCAACCTGTTTTTAAAATGCTGACAGGGGAAAACGTTCTGATCTGAGGCTATTCCATTTCCGCAGAGGGGTAGTGATAAATAAATAAATAAGTTTTCAATTCATTTTAGCGACCTGTATTTAAAATGTTGACAGGGGAACACTTTCTGATCTGAGGCTATTCCATTTTTGCAGAGGGGTAGGGGTACTCAAATTATTTTTTGGTGGGGGGGTGTGTGCCACTAGAGGTTTGAAAACCTGACCCACTTGTAGGGGTGTTTTTACCTAACAAATGGCTGATGTGACTGGGTTTTTTCACCCATGTTTGAGTTTTATTTGCAATTTGGGACCCATGTTTAGGGTTTTCCAGCACAGATCATACCCCATGTTTAGTGGGGTTTTTTCCAAAAAATCTACCCATGTGGGCGGAATATACCTGTATATCTTACATATGTGAGCACAAAAAAAATCTTGTTTCACATGGGACACTTTTTTGACACACCCTGTTCTATAAAAAAAAAACCAAAAAAAGTTATAAAAACTGTGCAAACTTACTGGGATACATTGGCAATATGACAGTGGCGAAGCGATACCCACATGTCATCGTTTTCATCCAGCAACACCTCTTTGTCCTGTACGTCTGTGCCACCAGCACTAGTACCCTCATACCTAAAACAAGAAAACACAACAATCATTAGAATAGGCCTGGAAAAAATTGGCAAATGGGGGGGGGGGCCTCCTTGCCGGGAAATTTGGGCATTGAGGGTGGGTTCTCTTCCATATAAAAAAATGCATACAAAATAGTAGAGAATTTTCCATTTTGGAGGGAAATTTGGGTGAGCTTGCCTGGAAATCTACATTTTTTCCAGGCCTGTATTGGACAACATTTCAGGGGAAGGTTTTTGCCTTGATAATTTGAGGTGATTGCTATAATCCGTTCAATATTTTTCTTGATCCGAGCGTAATGCTAGCATTCATCTGAATGTTGAACGCACAACGCTCGGTGCCCTTGCAATATGTTACTGTTACGCATCAATCGCATAGGGTGCATGCGGAAATGTATCCAAATTATTTGGAAATTATTGAACTGATTATTGTGAACGAGTTCACATATCAATATTGCATGATCCAGGACTCAACCTAGTTGCCTTGCATGCCCCAATATCTGGCTGTTTTCACTTCATTCAAAAGTACGTAATTGCCTTGGAGAAAGTTGGTGCCCCTTTCAAATTGCCTTGAATTGCATGCCCTCTCCATTTCTAATTTCAGGCCTGATTGCATCACCGGCATTTTAGCACTTAAAAGAGGAATTTTGTGTAAACCAAAATTTTACACATAATGCATATTACCTACGTCCTAACATGACCGATTAAAAATAGCCACAAAGGATTGTTTATTCCATCTACAGCTACAATCTTGGGGGAAAA
The DNA here is from genome assembly GCA_035610835.1 of Ophiura sarsii. Classification (NCBI taxonomy): domain Eukaryota; kingdom Metazoa; phylum Echinodermata; class Ophiuroidea; order Amphilepidida; family Ophiuridae; genus Ophiura; species Ophiura sarsii. Next base: position 66,145,473 of record CM069453.1, read on the forward strand.
ATCCATTTTTGTTCTTCTTCTGATCTTTAAATGACGTTTATTTTGTGAAGAGGACATCTTAAACAACAAGTTTCCCTTCTCCACACCCCATCAATCAATATAGGGACACCTTGAATAACTGCTGAAGACATTGACATTACTCAGCTTTACATGGGGAAAGGGGTGGTTATTTCTCATTGTTAACATTAAACTGTTCCAAGATTTCTTTCCAAGGTGCGAAAGGGTTTTTTTATAGTGTGTAGGTAGTGAGAAACCAAATTTGGATGTCTGCCGCACAGAACAGCAAATTGATGCAATCATGTCACACAGGTGTTTTGGGTGGGTTTTTTGTTGACCTTACCTGTACACATCATTTTCAATGGGAAGTAGATCATATGACATAGCTTGGTAGGTCAGCTCGTGGAGAAGAGGAGACACTGGATCAAATCCACGGTCAAGTACTATCAGTTGAGACTGGTGCTTCTCAGGACCCTGAGGAGAGATACATGACACAATATTGTAATTGGTATACTATCAGTTGGGACAGGACCCTGAGGAGAGATACATGACACAATATTGTAATTGGTATACTATCAGTTGGGACAGGGGCCTGAGGAGAGAGGATTATGATTGATTGATTGATTGATTGACCTGTTGCAGATATCCTTCATATTGAATGCCATTTCATCCAGCTGATGGGAGATAAAGCCTAAAAAATATGTGGGTTCCCAACGAACCATTGGCTATTTAACTGCACTGAATCTAGCTACTCCACAGTATATAATTAAAAATATTAGCTGAATTCCATTAAAAATATATACATGTATGAGCTGGTGCTATAGGTATACCTATTGTTACTCCACCTGGTTCTAAATTATATGGTCTTTGCTAAATCTCTCCAATGGTAGGATCATCAGCTTTATTTGTTTGCTCTGAAACATCTGGATCTGGGTTACTTGTAAGTTATGTTATACCGCCTCATATTGCACAGGCAAAGAACCAATGAGATGTCACGATACTAAAGGATAAATCTTATCAATCAATCAATCAATCAATCACTGAAACTTGTACTAAGGCACTTTGGCACAATGAAATACAAAGAGAAAACTACTTTACAAAAGCATGTTCAAAAAGATGATATTTTAAAAGTTGTTTAAATATGTTGATGGAATCTGCATTTCTGATATGATCTGGAAGCAGGTTCCATTGACGAGGAGCATAGGATGAAAAGGCACGATCAGCAAATGTGATAAGGTGAGTTCTTGGTTCAACCAAATGTGGTGCAGAAGAGGTGGAGTGTAGACACCCGCGACCAGTCTGAACATGGAGCAAGTTTGCAAGATAGTCCAGTGTTTGTTGATGGAGAGATTTATATGTGAGGACTAAAATCTTGAAATCAATCCTATGCTCAACTGGAAGTCAATGAAGGTGAACAAGATCATGAGATATGGGGTCATACTTTCTCTTTCTCATCACCAACCGTGCTGCAGTACGTTGCACATTCTGGCAAAGAACCAATGAGATGTCACGATACTAAAGGATAAGTCTTACCACTCCCCATGGTAGGATCATCAGCTTTATTATTGGTCTGAAACCTCTGGGCTACTTGTAAGTTATGTTATACTGCCTCATATTGCACAGGCAAAGAACCAATGAAATTTCAAGATGTTAACGAATAAGTCTTACCTCTCCCATGGTGGGATCATCAGCTTTATATTTGTCAAGTTTGGTCTGAATCATCTGGGCTACTTCTAAGTTACGCTCAGCTGGACCGTGCCCACTGTGATTGTAATAGGGGTGACACAAAACAAGAATAATAATAATAATATCATATAATGTATTGACCTATAATTCATACACTCTTAGTAGTTATTTGCGAACCAAACAGAAAGCAAGAAAATAAAATATGCGGAGTACATTTGAAGTGTCTCATGCACTCCGCGTATGTGCTGTTTAATCGTGTGGTCAATGCGCGCACCACCCGCTTTGTTATATATACAGCGTGTCCCAAAAAACTGGGTCCAAAACTTTCAGAGCTTATAACTTAAAATATTGGAAACATAGATGCTTCATGTTTAGGAATATAAAAGTAAATATATCTGACATTATTTGGTGAAATTATAAGACCAATCGGATGTAAGGTTTTATAAATACAAAGCTTTGCATACAGCTTGGTCAGAACCCGTTTTTTCCGATTTTGCCCATGAACCGTCCATGCGTTGCATTTGCGCATCGGACTGACGTCATCAAAGTTTTGCCTTTGACTTGATAACAATGACTTACTCAGGGATATCTTCGTCATAAGGGGGATAAAAAGTGTAAATACCTATGATTTTTGTTAGAAAAATTAATAAATAACCTTCTGAGACACTGCCATCTTTAAAGCAGTTCGAGCACCATTTCTTCGAAATTGGAAACCAGCCGTTAAGTCAGTCATCTCATCAAAGAAATTAGAGGAAGGGCTGGAACTTCAGATTTTTTTCAACCAGCCAGTCGGGATCGGGCAGGTAACTCACAAAATACCTGCCCGACATAAATTCCACCAGTTAGTGCAACTCTCACACTTGAACCGTGAGTTTGAAATTGTTTACCCGCCAGTTGGTTGCCGGGATACTTTTTCCAGACACAAAATTTACCCGCTATATGCAGATGGGCGGGTGCTATTTCCAGGCATGGCATCAGGGTAACAGTTGCTCTGTTTTTGTATATATTCAACGACAAGGTTACTGCAATGGGTATTTATAATGCTGAATATTGGTCCTAAATACCTACAATTTAACCCTTTTCTACCAAACATAAGATATTTCGGAGAATAAACACCATGCACATGATGTAAGGAAAACTGGTTCTAACCACGCTCTATTGAAAGCTTTGTATTTCAGAAAGTTGCCATTTGATTATTTAGTCCCACATTTTAACCAATTAAGGTCAGGTATATTTACCTTGATATTCTGAAATATTGAGCAGCTACGTTTTCAACTTTTGAAGTTACAAGCTCTGCAGATTTTGGACCCAGTTTTTTGGGACACGCTGTATCAAACTATATATGGACACATGAAGCACAGGCTTCACTAATCTACATTGACTCGAATGTGTGGGTGTCCACACAGGTAAGTTGATATAAAAATATATCGACAATATTGCCTCGAGCAAGCGATATAAACTTACCTCCTGTATCGCACCGATGGGTACTCTCCCAATATTGAACAGAGAGTTGCAATTTGTTCGGCCATTCTCTCGATCATATTGCCTCGAGTAAGCGATATAAACTTACCTCCTATATCGCACCGATGGGTACTCTCCCAATATCGAACAGAGAGTTGCAATTTGTTCGGCTATTCTCTCGATCATATTGCCTCGAGTAAGCGATATAAACTTACCTCCTATATCGCACCGATGGGTACTCTCCCAATATCGAACAGAGAGTGGCAATTTGTTCGGCCATTCTCTCGATCATATTGCCTCGAGTAAGCGATATAAACTTACCTCCTATATCGCACCGATGGGTACTCTCCCAATATCGAGCAGAGAGTGGCAATTTGTTCGGCCATTCTCTCGATCATATTGCCTCGAGTAAGCGATATAAACTTACCTCCTGTATCGCACCGATGGGTACTCTCCCAATATCGAGCAGAGAGTTGCAATTTGTTCGGCCATTCTCTCGATCATATTGCCTCGAGAAAACGATATAAACTTACCTCCTATATCGCACCGATGGGTACTCTCCCAATATTGAACAGAGAGTGGCAATTTGTTCGGCCATTCTCTCGATCATATTGCCTCGAGTAAGCGATACAAACTTACCTCCTATATCGCACCGATGGGTACTCTCCCAATATTGAACAGAGAGTTGCAATTTGTTCGGCCATTCTCTCGATCATATTGCCTCGAGTAAGCGATATAAACTTACCTCCTATATCGCACCGATGGGTACTCTCCCAATATTGAACAGAGAGTGGCAATTTGTTCGGCCATTCTCTCGATCATGGCCGGCCGGCTAGTAGCCTTGTGTGGGTTGAAGTTGATGTTGAAGCTCTCCGGCGTGTCCAGGGAGAAGATCTGACGCTCGTACGGCATAAATGCTACGTTGATTTCTTTCAGCGTCCTGATATACTGGTGTACGTGAGCCTTGCACAGCTTACTGAATAGCTCATCTGGGCAAGCTAGAGAGAGAGAGAGAGAGAGGTGAAAATGTGAAGAACAATGGTGGTGTTAAATATGAAATGCCATCTAAAGTGGCTTAAAGGTCAGCCAAAATGGTGATTCAAGTTTGTTTTATTCGATGGAGGATGAAGAATTTCCCTTTTTTGCACCGGAAACAAAATATAGAGTTTCTAAGCATGCACACTTTGTATCATATACTGTAAAAGCTGAAATTTTTGCGGTGGTTTTATTTTCGCGCAAAATATTTTTCTGCCAAAATTATAACAAGCGAAAATATTGTTTTCAACATTCATGCAATGCATCCAGAATGTCGCCCGCGAAAAAAACAATTCGCGAAATGTCTATGATATCAAAATGCGCGAAAATATCTTTACGCGAAAATATTGGCTTTTACAGTATATTGATGTCGGCAGGTTACTACCCTGTATACATTATAGGTGTTACCCTGGCTCGCACACAGAACCAAAATAGGTCGGTATCGTAAGCATCCACTCATGACCTTTGTTTGTGCAGCCTTATTGACTGAGACCCGGAACTATACAGAGTTGGGAGTAACACCTGTTAGTAATGCGTCATCCGTATACAGTTCATCCCACATTAAAAAAGAAACACTGGCAATTATAATGATTGATTTTATGTGTATCTTTTTCCCTGGACAATATTTAAAGAAATTCTTTTTGCATTATATTCTTCTAAACGTACCCATCGAATACAATATACATGAATCACCATTTTGGTTCACCTTTAAGGCTTATGGTATTGCTTTGAATATGAACTGCTCAAAAAAGTTCGGAAATTAGTTTTCAATATTTTGTGATATATTCATATTGTGCTTCATATCAATGACATGCTGACGTGTTCCTCTTTCCAACAATACCTCATTCGTATCAATCACTTGTTTCAGTGCTTAGTCACCTGCTACAGAATAGGTGAAGGGCTCATTCAAAATGTGCCCTATTCACTACTATTTCGTGCTCAAAAGAATAACTCTAGTCACCTTATTTAATTAAGTGTTACATTGACAGCTACACTGTAATAACCCTATTTGAAATGTACAACTACCCTGCTTTAACCCTTACAGCCCCGCACCCCATGAAATCCCATTTCCCAGCCTGTCGGTTCCACCTGGCGCTGAGGTTTTTGGGTGAAATAATGGCCCTGGGCTACATAGCTCCCCCCGTGGCTCAGTTGGTAGAGCGTTCGACTTGTAACCGAGAGGTCGTGGGTTCAAACCCCGGGGCGTGGCACCTCTTGTTGTGTGTGCTTTTTTTGCTTGAAAATTTTTTTGTTGGAAAATCCATCGGGAGTGTTAGGGTTAAGGAACGATTTTTTTTCTTCTTTTTAATTTTCACTTTATTTCTCTAATTTCACCTTGATTAACCCTTACAGCCCACCTTGATTAACCCTTACAGCCCCGCACCCCATGAAATCCCATTTCCCAGCCTGTCGGGTCCACCTGGCGCTGAGGTTTTTGAGTGAAATAATGGCCCCGGGCTACATAGCTCCCCCCGTGGCTCAGTTGGTAGAACGTTCGACTTGTAACCGAGAGGTCGTGGGTTCAAACCCCGGGGCGTGGCACCTCTTGTTGTGTGTGCTTTTTTTGCTTGAAAAAAATTTCGTTGGAAAATCACCGGGAGTGTTAGGGTTAATGATTGTTTAAATATGCAAAAGTTGTTTAAGCAGGGTACTTGAAGAACCCCTGTTGTTTAAAACTGTTGAAACAACTTTTCTTGCTGTGTTATAGAGCAATGCTCTATTGACTTGACAAAATAGGGATGATTTCAAGCACTTGGATGAACTCTAAAACAAGTAATTGCTACACTTTTGGTATCATATAAAAGATGAACAGATCAGCCTTTCATTCATATGCAACACAACATGAACATATCCCGGAATATTCAAACATTTTGTGATTTAAAAAAAAATCCAAACCTTTTTTTTGAGCAGTTTATATAGACGGCTAAGAATAGATGTGAAACAGAGTGAATTTTAAATTTTCAGCGATACTTATTTATAAATTTACCATTTTTTCAATTTTTTTATTTCTAAAATGTTGTTCAAAATGGCGGGAAGAAACGTCATCTTCAGAGTTGCCAGTTGGTTTTTATAGTGGATCATAGACATGACTGAGCAAAAAAAGTCCCCTCCTCTCGGTTGAGACTCAACTCAATGAGTGTTGGACCAACAAAGTGCAAGCTAGCTAGGACCACCATATTAACCACCATATTAACCGAGAGGAGGGACTTTTTTGCTCAGTCACGTACGTCTATGACTATGATCGCAACTACTAACTAAAAGCATATTTTTACTTCTACCAAAACTGGGTATTTTGACTCATTTTGCTTGAATGCATCACATATCTAATTGAAAACACTCTCTACCGTGATGCTACTTTCCTACAGTTGGCTTATGTTAGCAAGGCTCAAGAAAACAGCTTTTTTACCGGGAGCTACTTTTTTCTTCTCAAAAGTAGCGCCCGGATCAGGGGGATTTATTGAGAACCGGGAGCTACTTATAGATTACCGGGAGCTAACCTTTTATTAAATCAAATAAGCTTAAGCGATTGATTCAATGTTTTGGGCAAGCTTCCCGGGCGCTGGTTTGGACAAAATATCAGTGCTCGGTTGTTTATTTTTCAGCATTACCGGGCGCTTTGGCAGAAGGACCAAGGGGTAAAAATCGCCCAGCGCCCGCTTATCTTGAGCCTTGTATGTTAGAGCATATTAAATTCAACCCTTCTGAAACCATTATATGCCAGATTGTTAGTATCAAAAGCCAAAGTTTGATCCCACGATGAAATATCTACAAAATATTCAACTTGTACAACAGTGCCATTTTTGGTTATAAAAGCTGAGCCCTTAACTTATGCACGTTTGGTTGATGTTATATACTGTATATACATTAGACGACCACAACAAAAATTGGTTCTATAGGCCCAACCTATTTTTATCGAATTTTCCAATTTTTTGAAAATTTCAAAAATTGTTGAAATTCACCAACAATTTTGAAAAACGAAAAAGGAGAGGTCCGTTTGCCTGTAGAACAGAATTTGTTTTTTGTCGTCTAATATCAAATCATACAGATCAATAGACATGAATATGCTATGCTAAAATATGACATCAATTTTTTGAATTGGCAGATATGATGAGCTTAACCCTCTCCGGGCATGTTTTTGGGAAACTATCAGAGGAGAAAAACTGGTCCAATTCTTGGGGGGAAAATCAATCTCTCAATGCACCGGAGATCGATCCCAAGCCGCATGCGTGCAAGTCAGACAGACACCTTAACCGACCTTAACGGTACAGCTAAGTTTTTTCTCCATTTGATTGCCCACCGGATCATGGCACGAGATAGACCGGGCGAGCGCACGGCACCTGCAGCTGGCACTGCAGGGATTTGTAGTGTATAGGATGGTTTGGGTTAAGGTACATGATTAATATATGATATGTTCTTTACCCTATTCTAGCTGTAGTGTGAACGCTACTGTAAAAGTGGACATTTTTGCACATGTAAATTTTCGCGCTTCGCACATTTTGAACAAGTTTGCTTGTTTTTATTTTCGTGATTTTGAACTCCTTACATAGACCTACATTCAAAAGGAATATATTCAAGAAAATAAATGAAACACAAACATTTCCACTTTTACAAATTACATTATATCATAATGTGTATTTCCAAAGATATATACACAGCATTGTACTTCGATAACAGGATATGTCTTTGATCATGCCAATACATACGCCACCGCATAAGAATCACTTGCCAGATAGCTCCTTTTTCACTGAAATACACTCTAACATTGAGTAAATTCTTTCAAAGTTTTTAATGAAAAAGAATGGGCATAAGGCCACGAGAAAAAAAAAACCCTGTTCTACGGGCTGAACGAACCTCTCAGGTAGGGTCAGTCAGTCGGGCTTTTTGGGGGTTTTTTTCAAAGATTTTGGAAAAATCAGAAATTTGAGAGCGGGGGGGGGGGGGGGGGGGGGAATTTACTGTTTTGAGTTTATTGTTTTAATTAAGGTTATTTTTAACACAATTTTCAAATATTTCACAAATTTTACACAATTTCAAAATTTTCTAACAAAGAAAAAAAAAATTGGGGGACATTCCAAAAAAAAGGGTACAATGTTAGAAAAAAGTGTTCGAACACTTAGTAGGCCTAATGTAAAGTCATCCCCCTTTCCCCCCTGATCAATGTTGAGTCGCCCAACTTGCCAAACATCAGCCCGTGGCCTAGCAACATTGATTGGTGGGGGGAGGGGAGGGGTATATTGAAGAGGGGCTTTCAGGCTAGCAGATGCAAATTGGTATTTTCACATGACTCTAAAAATGCGTACTATAGGGTAATTAAACGGTGCAAACAATGGTCAGTGTTCGAACACCTTTTTTCTATGATTGTAGGTAAGGTCGGGCCAGTAGAACAGGGTGGGTTTTTTCGTGGCCTAGAGGTGTAAAACAAGACAATCCCATTTTCTATGGATTCTTGTTACAAGTGAAGCAATTCTACCAATGATTTGAAACAGAAAAGCCATTTGCAACTGTCCACAAACTATCGTATGGCCTACATGATAGCTTGTGCTATGATAATACAATCAACCTGCTAAATACACATACACACTTAACAGAAAACATAACATGCAGTGCATGAGTAGTGCATGAGTATAACGATGTATTATAGATGAAAGAATGAGAAACTACTAAAGAAAAGGTGCAATAACAGGCCAAACAAATATGTGATGCGATCTGTGAAAACCCACCACATGGTGGGATTTTTCATATTGGAGATATTTATATCATAAGAAAGCTGAAACTGTGCTGATTACAGAACTGTTTCTATCATTTTTCTACGATCACTCTACAAAAAATGTTATGAGTGAATGATGATGGTGATGTCATAAAAAGCTACAAAACAGGAAATCATGTAAAACATGCCAAAAATATACAAAGTTCAATAGAATATTAAACATTATAAAGTTAATTAGAAAAGTGACTAGGTGGGGGGGGGGGGGGGGGGGGGGGGGGACTCAAGGATGTTTTTGATTTGAACTATTAATTAATTAACTATTAATCAAATGCATATAAATAATTACATATTTGGAAAAGAAATTGATCGGAGAATCCAAATTGGGCATCAATATTGACCCAAAAATGTTGATTTTTTGTTGTTGTTATTGTTGAGAAAATCACAAAATTCACATTTTTGGTCAACCCAAATTTGTTTTGAACAAAGCTATCAAAAATAATTTATCCTTTCCAAAAATGTATATTTTATATACATTTGAGTTATAGCAATAATTACACCACTCACAATTTTGGTTTTTTTAAACTTCCTTTTAGTAAGTAAGTTTTTGAAGGTGAAATTTCATGAAAGATGATGACATAAAAAATTGGAAATGAATTTTAGAAAAAAAACCAACAAAATAACAAATACAAAAAATAACAAAATTATCCATAATCCCTAGTTCTGGCGACATCTGACGGGTTTTCACAGATCGCATCACATATATGACACCGTGGACCACTTTCACATTAATTACAATCTGTCCATCTCATGGTCATCAATGTCATCATATCAATCATGCGGTGTCATCTGTCCTCGTGTCATCTGTCCTCGAAGGCTTCTTGTTTTCATCTTGTCTTGATAAAGTCATTATTGTCTAGACTGTTTAATTTATGATTTGTTTTGAACAGTTTTTCCTGCCTGTTCTCTACTAACCAATAATCACTCAAGAGACAAATAATGGGTATGATATTTCAACATTAAGTTTGGTGTGCTTATATTAAATGTTTGGTGTACTTATACTCAATGTTTCAAGCATGATAAATTGAGTTATAGTTTCCAAGATTTCATTGATTGATGAAACTGAAAGCATCCGGTGCAGCATGTGCCTTTTCCTGGATGTTCCGATCACTTTTTTGGGGCTATGATTTTCTGTTCACATCAAGATTTTTTGATATCAGATGAATCCCCTGGTTTTCTCATTATGTCTGTAAAATCTGAGGGCCTAGAAAGGGGGGTCAGTGAACATACCAAGCGGGTACACATGCGCGTCCAAGGACATCTGAAACGGACCCTAAATGGCGTAAACCAGAACACTATTTTGATACCCCTAAATGGAGTAATACAAACAAACCCTACCCTAAACGGCGTTACCAACACTCAATAATGCTCAGTTATGTGGTGCTTTGTTTACATCGAAATTGGGGAAGGCTTGAAAAATCAGCAACTTTTTTGATATACCAGGGATTATGAAGGGATATACAATTAAAGAAGGGAAATATTGAAGATTTTTTTTCAAATTTTGCATGTTTATTGAAATATCACACATATATACAACAATTAGTACCCCTAAATGTCGATACCTCGATGCTGTAATGGATACCCTAAAGTGCGATGCCCCCTAAAAAGTACCCCTTTTTCAGAAAGACGTCGACAACGTTGTGTGGTGAAATCTGGACCCTTTTCAACGTTTTTTTTTGGACGCGGATGCGTACCCGCTTGGTATGTTCACCGACCCCCCTTCCCCCCGGGTATGATGCACTCTTTGTTGTGCTTCTGGTTGTCCTATTTTCATGCAACATTAACAACCACAAAGCTATTTGTCACACAGATTTCACACATGCATGTGCTTGGTTCTGATGGTATGTGCTGTGTGATAATGCGCATGACGTGACACTGTGAATGAAATCCCTGTCTGAATCAGTGCAAATGTAAAAACATCCGCCATAACACAAGTTGACAGGCTGCATCTAAACACAACACCAAAAGTAAGTCCCCCCCTAAACAATTCGTCATAACATCGTAAGATAAAACATTTTACCAATAAAACTAAGTTAGAAATAATCCTATGACTGTTTCCTAAGTGATGTTTGAAAATGAAAGATTTCCATTATTTCATGGCTGAATGAGCTCAAATGGAAGACAAAAACTGCCCTTC